>OY292516.1:15672004-15935773 GCA_958496365.1 Subacronicta megacephala | reverse complement strand
GACAAAATATAACGTCGCACCATATTATGAAATAAACAATTTAATCATAACTTTAGTGTGATTTCATTTATGAAGGTCATTTGACAGAAAAAGTGGCCTGGCGTCAGGGGTAGGGCGATACGTTTATACTCTGGCATTCAAAAGGTTAAGTAAGTATTTAAAACAATATTACTTATGCAGCATACTTACTTACAAATCTTATCTGACCACTATCATTCATGCTGTCACAAAATATCAATCACCCTCGACAAACTTCCATCCATCGCATCGCAAACAGATCACACTCAGGTGCTGATGACAGAAGAGCATTTAGCGTACCGAGAGCGCGAACAAGTGGTGAGTTGGCATGCGACACTGTCCTTGCAGGTGGCACTGCCAATAACACCATAATACATTATGCCTCCGCTACACTCCTCTCCAGGCGTATATAGGCATTCCTCATCATCTTCCTGCCCTTCTCCCCAATTTATTTGGGGTTGGGTGCAGCTTGTCCTTTAACATACATTCCTGTTAGTCATCTCATCATTCAATCCCTTTTCCATCATATCTACCTTCACACAATCACATCCATCTTTTCTTTGGTCTCCCTCTACCCCTCGAACTCGCCACCGTAAGTCAAGCAACACATTATACCCGCCGTACACGCTCCGGCCTGCTTATAGCCATTCCTAGGGGACTAAAATGACCACTTTTGGTGAACGTGAAATTTAGTATACTTGCCGAAAAATAACTTGGTTCTAAAAATGGCGGATTTAATTTTCCATGAAAAACTGTAAATGTTGTCAGTTTTGAAGACAAGCTGCTGCAAAAACTATTGACCTAAAATATAGTTATTACAATTTATTTAAGTTTTTAATACATTATATATCTATTTAGTACTATATACAACTTAAAAGCTTATTTTAAATGCTCTTTCCTTCAGTCATTTGACGCTGAACTAAAGAAGAGGTTCAAAACAATAGAGATGAACTTCGTGCGGCCACAAGGTATGACTGCGCCATCTGGCGAGCGAATGATGCAGTACTGGGAGCTGATGGCCTGAACACCTATCCCACCAAGTAAGAGTAACAGCACAGTGTTATCTCGCATTTACGGAGAGCCCTGCACGTGATAGGACCTCGCCGACAAACGGCACTGACCAAATCAGACCCGATTTGGTCAGTACCCAATTCGGTCGGTCGGACCAAATCCTGTCGCTTGTAGGGTACCATATATTTATTTTATACAGGCCAGGTTGCTTGCGAATTTTGTTAATTGCAGAGTTGTTAGGGTAGATTATGTATAGATATATGTCTGAGTATTTGGAAGCAAGAATATTCATTTTCCAATTCGTTTAGTCTCTAAGATGTTATATTTCCTGGACATACCTCTAATAGGAATGTTACACAAAAATTATGTTTGATCTGGCATATTGTATATACTTGTCGATGAATCATACTCAGATTGATTATATAAACATATAATTATTGCAATTACAGAAAAGTATATACTTTTTTTCGTCTTCCTGCAACCTCCGTCAAAATTGTATGATCGACACTTACATTGATCATTCAATTTCGATACTAAAGTTATATGAAGCAGCACGCGGTCAATATCACTGCATATTTAAGAACCGCAAAACAAGCCGGCCTAGCGCAGAGTAGCGAATTTTTCTGCTTGCCCTAATAAAAAAAATGTTGATAATGATTATTATGTAAGAATTTATGCTCTTTATACAATCTATTTATAATTTACAAAGACAAAAATCCTATTTCTATTTCGTAGCAAAAAGTTTTTAAAAGAATTGCCAGTGAAAAAAAATCACTTCCTAAAACAAGATATTGATATAATTATGAAGTCGATAAATGTAAGGTTTTGAATAAATTTTGCACTCTAATGTTAAAATTGTAATGTAGGTGAAGTTTGTTGTAATTTGGTTATATTTTATTTTTTTACGAACGTCTTGAACGTCTGTGATCGTTGGGCCTGGCGTCGGTAGTCAGCTTTAAGTTGTACGTGTTAATTTATTTTTAAACTAGCTATTGTATTTAGTCAAATATAAATATAATTAAGGAAATTAATAGAGTAACGAGTTGCTTGTTACGCTATTGTATACAGTTTGTTCGAAATAACACAAGCGTGTCTGAAGTTGTCCGCAAGTGGTTTAGTAGTAGTCAATTTTAATAGAAAGAGTCTGTGTAAAGACAATTGACGTCCTATGCTTTTCACATTTATTTTTATTTTCTTTACTTATTTCGATATTGACGTATAATTAAAAATTTAAATAACCCCCGACAATTGCTGTATATCTCAACCGATTTTCATCAAACCTCACCTTTCAAACAAAAAAACTAAATCCAAATCGGTCCATCCGTTCAGGAGCTACGACGCCACAGACAGACACACACACACACAGAGAGACACGTCTATCTTATAACACCCCGTCGTTTTTGCACATCGGGGGTTAAAAGCACTTAATTAACTCGATTTTACCTGTTGGCTAATTCTGTACGGCTAACTTCAGACAAGCACAGTTATTTTGAACAAATCTGTACCTCTTGGGGTAAATAAGAATATTATTATTAACATGTAATTACTAATATTCTTATATAAATAAGTAAATTATGTCTAATATTCTACATGTTTAAGTATTAAACTAATTTATTGTGTATAATTGAAACTTTGCTGAAGGCTAACTACCGACACTCGGGTGTGTTGCGCCGTACATTAGATCTGACGACTCTTGTATGGAGCAGCACATAGTTCGTTATAGGGTAGTGACTGGCGCGTGTCATTGTGAAAATAAGACAAATAAATGTATCATTTAGAAATTATTCTTTCCAAAGTAACTGCGAACGCCATGACAATTCAGTTCTATGAATCTACCGTATGTGTTTATCGGAAGTATTTTTCCGTAACTTATAGACAAAGTAATGTACATAAAGTACATAGTATTAAAATGGAATGCTATTATTTTGCCCTAAGTTATTTTCAACATATATTTTTTATTGAAATTATTAAAGGGCTGAAAAAGGACGGAGAGAGAGAAATACTTTGCAAGTTCTTTCATGAAATTTAGATATTTTACAGATGGCTTTATTATATATCTTCACATTTAGCATTCCATTTATTTACTAATACTTAGATAAAAAGAGACTTCACTGTAAAAATTTAATATTTTCGCCTCAACGATGCAAATATACAGGGACATCATTAGTTAAATTTATTCACACTTGACACGCGCTGTGCACTTGGATCGTGTCGCTAAGGTCCGCAAGTAAACTGTTACTGGCATCGTCGCCCGTCTTCCCGCACTAACATAGTACCTTAGTTAGTCTCATTCCAGCGAATACTGTCTCCCTAGTTGTTGACTAAGGTTTCATGTTAATTAGGAATTTATTTTATAAATGTTTAATGTTTTGAAAAGCTATCCTATTCTATGTGGTGGAAGCGTGGTACGTTCTAATCTCTACTACATATTATAAAACAAAGACCGCCGCGTCTCTGTTCGCGATAAACTCAAAAACTACTGAACGGATTTTAATGCAGTTTCACCAATATACAAAGTGATTCATGAGGATTTGAGGAAGGTTTTAGGTGTATAAATTGTTAAAGATTTGTGTATATTGATTGAAATATGACGGGTGTTATACCCGTGCGAAGCCGTGGAGGGACTAAATCGCGCAGATTTAGAAACAAAAAGATGAAAGCTGTGATGGGATGCAGTGAAAACAAAATGTTAGCCGGTAGAGCCTACTGGTACTGTGCGAATTCTTCATACAAACTATACGAAAATTACAGCATTAACAACGCGACAGCCTATGTAACTTGCAGTCTATGATTAAATGAGACCAAGTTCAAATAGGTTTGGCTCAGATACCATTGGATATGAGAAAGTAATTTTATCATTCGAAATTGCGTTTGCCTTTCGAGCATCCATATAATGTCGCCGGCTTTCAGACTGAAATGCCGCAAACTTTGTGTCGGGCTCCATTTTGTACCGCAAGCGAACTGCCGCTAGCAACCAAAAGCCGCTCGTGTCTAATGACAGGGTACCGAAGATTCCTCCACTTGGTCGCTCTCCTCGACCCTAGCAGGACCTACCACAATTCGCTACAAGCATAGGATACTTACCACTTTGTCCTGTAATCACGTTTGTACGATTAACTTTATCAGGAAATATTACCGCCATATTTATTTAACTTTATTGTTATAAGCCTCGCAGACTTGGGCGCGGTTGGCCATTCGATCATCAATGAGAGATGGGCCCATACATGTAATTGTACACAAACGTATGGTTTAGTTCATATCTTCAGTACCTAATAGTGCACATTATAGATTGGTTCACAAACTAAGAATTGTTACTGCTGTGTAGAGACATACAGGAAATGATTTATTGTATACAAATTCGATCAAGGTAATCACGGCTACAGGTCAACACTATACAATTTCGTTTTAACCTTTTGAACGCCATTGTCACATATATGTGACAAACGAAATCTTACCCTGAACGCTTTTAACTTTTATGAAATAAACAATTTAATCATTACTTTAGTGTGTTTACACTACCTTGTGTAATTTGACAGAAAAAGTGGCCTGGCGTCAGGGGTACGGCGATACGTTTATACTCTGGCGTGCAAAAGGTTAAGCTGATCTCGCGTTGTATAGGTTTTCCATACAATAAGAGGTCAGTGTAAACTGGAATTGTATAGCTCTACGTATAGCTGTGCGTATGATTTATCAATGACGATGGGAATTCTCACTTTAGTCCCTCAATTTTGTCAATAAAATTGGCATACAATACACATAAACTTCTTTGTACCTTACAAATTATTAAAAACATAGGGTCACAAGTAAAAAGAGGTCTTACAAGTTTTAAAATGAACGAATAGTGAAAGAAAACCGCAATTATTGTTTAAACTGCGCAGTAACTTATCTTTTAGTAAGAGTTCTCGTAATATAACGGAAACTGTAGAGGATCTTTCCGAAAATATCGTTTTTGATGTGCTTTTTAAAACTAAAAGATCTCCACAGTACTGTATCCTATATCTATGACAATTTTAATACAGGTAAAATATAAATAATGTTGGGCAGTGGTTTTTTAAAATAGGGTTTACATAGTGCAATATTAAGCAGGACATTTTGTACATTTTATAAGCAATATTCTAGTCTGGTGTATGTATAATTAATAAATATATGTACCGCAAACATGGCTAAAAGTATGTGATCTTTTTCTACTACCTATTTACTTTACATGTTTAATTTTTATCATTTATATTTAAAACTATGTCTTGATTTACAACAATATTGTCAATCAGTCGGGGTAACCATAAAATATTTATGAAATAATAAAAATAGCAACTTCCATAAATTCTTCCACTTAACCAAAAAGTTCAAAACTTTTACCTCAAAAGTAAACATTTAATATTTGTTAAACACACAACACATTAGAATAATACATTAAGTACTACATTTGTATCACTTTTAATAGTGAATATTACACATATAATTTTAATTTAACTGTGTTTAGAATTCACATTATTATCTTAAGCTAATAATGGTTCCTGCAC
Organism: Subacronicta megacephala; assembly: GCA_958496365.1. NCBI lineage: Eukaryota > Metazoa > Arthropoda > Insecta > Lepidoptera > Noctuidae > Subacronicta > Subacronicta megacephala. The sequence goes on along the minus strand of OY292516.1, from coordinate 15,930,224 downwards.
ACAATGTCTACAGCCATTGAGTTCACGAACCAATATATTCTACGTTATAAGACTAGATACTAACCCCACCAGTGAATGTCTTAAGAAAAAATATTAGAATCTCGCTAATATAGCTCCTAATACTAAGGAGATAACGAGTTAGCCGCCGCGCCCGCCGCATCTATTGTGATTATGTTGAAACAAAAACGTTAGTGTTAAGCTAGTTTAAGGCATTATTTTAATATCATTCATTTAATGTTCTATTATTATATTCATGATGATAAATAAAAGTATTATCAAACTTGGTGATTTTAATCGTTGTCTAAAAGGTGAACAAACTTGTCCGCGCCGAACAATTTAGGTACCTTTCGAATTCTTCTGGCAATTTGTCCCATTCGGCTCGAATAGGTAGGTATGCCATGTCTTCGGGTCTAATAACTGGGGGCCTAGACAATGTTACATTTCCATTTCGAAACGAAGTTAGATTAATCTGAAATGTATGGAATTAGCATAATCTTTCGATATGTCATGATGAAATTATGTCAAATCCATACATTTCGGATATCTAACTTCGTCAATGATAATGAAGATGTGACATTGTCTAGGGGCCCTGTGCGTTCTACTTTAGTCGACGACACCAATGTAAGTATAAAATAAATATTTGCCTTTCTCATTTTTGTAAATAGTATCAAAATAAAAAATAAACTAGTGGTGTCTTTTGCTGTTGGCGGTCCCTCCGACTGGAATGAACTGAAGGATAGGTTTCCCCGGAAAAATGAAACTCATTTTAATTAAAATATTTCATCTATATTAGCCAACAACAATACTACAGGTGCCTCAATATTCAATATAAACAAAACATGCAAAAATTTGGCACAACTCAACTCAACACTAAGGCACTATATCACTAATTAATATTGTCGCGTGGCGTAAAATTACGTATAAATTAGGTACAGTCAACATCATATTTATATATATTTAAAATTTATTGAACACAACTTTGCGAAATATATAAATAGCTACTTTTAGCACATCGGTGAGCAAAACAAAATGAGCCAATCCACGTACGCAGTTATGATGTTGCGTACGTCACAGCACTCATGGTACAGACGGCAAAAGAGATAAGTGAGCAGGAAACCAGAGTCAACTAGTGACCGATTTTCGAAAAAAATGAGCAATTTTGATTTTAAAATTAAAAGTCAGCATCCCCTTGAATAATTTAAAAACTGTATATTCACACATTAGGAACGGCCTATCTCCAATAGTGAACTAGTATAGGCTGATGATGAAGATGATTACTTACACGGTTTTCATATTATGCAACAATTATTAACAACCGAATAGGTCGCAGTTTCATTTTAAAGACAACGCCAAATGTTTGTGAACCACATTGGACAATGGTTGCCTACCTTATATCTGTGCTCAGTTGCCGTGTACCTATATATAGTATTATAATTAATTTAGCTTAGATAAAGAAATATGGTATTGTGATTTACAATCAGGTTACGGATGTCGATGACTAGTGGCGTTTTTAGTCGCCATAACAATATTCGTGATTTAACTAATGTAAAAAGTCCCATAAAATAAGGCGATTAAAAAAAATATATACTTGGTCTCTACGTGAAAAAAGTCAAATTTTGTTCACAATATCATTCTAACTGTACTAATTATGCAGGCGACTTATATAAAAGCCAGAATAAATAAGACCCTTTGTCATTAAAGCACTTCTCCGATTGATGGTGAAAATTATTACCCATAAAATTTAATTTCTTTTAATTTCCCATAAAGGTATGAATAGTCTTCAAATAGGTCATTCACTTATTGCAGAACCGTTGTCACTTATTACATAAAATTTTGGAAGCCCTAAATTCGTCGAATATTAAATACGCGCGTTGGAAGCTTGCGGAGTGGGATTTCGAGGTTATTATTTGGTTTAAGTAATGCCTGAAGATTGGTGCGTTTAATAAAAAACCTAAAATACTAGTCCGTGTTGCAACTATTGATCAAAACGGCTGTTATTCCAACGCGCACATTAGTCTTTTACTAAATAGTGATATGCCAATATGAAAACTTAACAAAAATCTATATATAACAATAAAATATTTCATTTCTGTACAAATAAAAAAATACTAAACGTTACTTGTCATTAATTAGTGGTCGGTTTGTCTATAACTAACGCGACGCTTTACTGTTTTGGATGTTTTGCGTAGTAACAGCTTAGAAATACATCAAGAAAAAGTTTTTTATCACAGTATCATATAGTGAACACATTTGTGTATATAGTTATTATTGTTTTTATTCACTGGGTCAATATCACACATTTTATTAGACGTCAAAAATATGATAAAATATAACGAAAATGTACTAACTATACAAAACACATTCTAAAAGACAACATTACAAATAACCCACAAATGCGACGGCTTCAACATCCAAAACAGTAACGCCTAATACATGAGCCTCGAATATCACTTTCTTATCTTTTCCAATTGTCTTTGTCACTTGATGATCTGCTCCTGACTTTCGCTGGGCGCAGATTTCGCGTTGTGGCAGCATGTGATCTGCGGGCTCTTCTCCCGCACATCCTGCCGCGGTTCCTCTGGACCCTCCTCCTTACAGCAGCCTTGATTAGGCTCGTGGACAGTCACAGTGGTCTCCTTTTTACAACACTTCTCCTCGGGAGGAGGCTCTTGTTTCTTCTTGCAGCAACCCTGTCGTTCTGTCCGGAGTAGTTGGACGTCTTCTACGCTTGGACTGTCCTCTTTTTCACTTTCGTGGTGGCAGTGTGATGTGGAAGCTTGAATTTTCTTAGCTTTGGCAACCCTTGAGGGGCATTTCTTTGCCCCATAGAAGCAGGTGGCATTCTGTTCGCTGGTGCTACCCTCTTGCGACGATGCGGGGAAATAGTGTGACGGCTGGATGCAAGTTCGAGTCTGGCATATGAAAAAGTCCGACTCTGAACTCATTGAGGAGTCCAGTAGAGGCGGCGTTGTGTTTTCAGCTGGGAAAGAGCGGATTTGGGTGAGCAATATAATTATGGTTCCACGTTCATGATTGGTGATAAATACTGGTATATCTAAGAAATAAATGGGTTCAATGAGTGAAAGTGAGTGAGTGAGTCAAAAAACATATCAAGAAGTGATCTTATGTTGAAATGTTTTTTTGTCATTTTATCCTTGGGTAGGTATTCATTACAGCGTGAGTCTGCATGACAAAGCATGGGACATGATAATTACCTGAATTTGTAACAGTTTCCTTTATTTACTCAAGGTATTTATATACGAGTATTTAGCTGAATATACAATACACTTTCAATTAATATGATAATTAAAGATACCGCAAACAGTTGTTAATTAACATTATAAAAGTACTTTTACATGTGTTAAAACATTTGATATGCTAATGATTTCTTTTTTTTTTAATAACATTGTATCGTCACGTTCGAAGTGAAAATGTTTAATAATGTGAAGTAATTACATTTTCAGATTGACGCAAAACGATTCAAGGCAAAGATATTTAAATGGGTTTATAATAATCCAGATAGAGCGGCCTTGGGAACATTTAAATGCAAAATCTCTGCTCCTGATTTGAATCGTTCTTTTTCAGACAATAACACTAAATAAAGCTTTAATATTATTAATCAACTGTGCCCCGCAGTTTCATCTGCATTTCGGATTTTTTTTAAACTGATCGCTACCAAACTTCACAAGATCATTTTTGAGGTGGGCGTATCTGAACATTGCCAGCCCAGCGGTTTTTAGAGTCCATAGGCAACATCGTCTTTCACAAGTGATATTTAATAGCATCGAGACGGTTGGATGCAAATCCTGTGTGCTAATCTAGACACCTAGAACCTAGAAACCTAGAATAATCTTACTCAAAGCTATAGCAATAACACAAAATTAATTTCATGATTCATAGAGTGAGTGATATTTAATCTATCTTAATACTGTACCAAATGAATACTACGGGCTTTGATGGACTAGATAAAAAACATTTAAGTTGAGCATTCCATGACACTTCTACAGCTTTCTAGAAGCATCTAATAAATCTCTAAAGACTTCGTTACATCAATGTCTGTGGTAGACGTCGGACGAGAGCGTGGTGTCGGTCTGCTGCAGCTCCACGGCGTCCATCTCTTTGCACAGCTTACCCTCGCACACCTCCCAGCTACACTTCTCCGTGTTGCAACGATCTTACCAGAGGAGTGGGAAATGTTAGGAGGAAGGGACGAGAAGAAGAGAAGATGTATATAGATAATTTTTTCCTTGTGTACGAAGCCCGATTTCACCGAGACCTATCTTGGTATATGGTAGACTCGTTGGTCTAGTGGACCCAAGCGCGGCCGCTACGCTAGAGGTCCTGGGTTCGATTTCCAGGTCGAGCGAAGTGTTATTGAGTTTTTCTATGAAAATCTCTGTAGCAGCTCGATTTGTACCCGGTTAATGGCAATACCTAAACATACCGGCGAAGCGTCGGTGTGGTATGCTATCTTAGTATGTACCTAATCTCAATGGTCCTATGCCATTCCATCTCATATAAGTTGTTCTTTTTGTATGTTTTTTTTTCATAGAGATAAGATTAAAGTGATGGAACAATAGATATATATATATAGGTTTATCTAGTTTCATTCTAGTTCGGGTCCGATTGAAACGAATAAAAAATGGTAAAGTCCTCACCTGTATCATCGCACTCCGGCGTGCAGATAACCACTCGCTTTCTGCTGAAGCACTGCATCTGGAGCCGCGTCAGCTTCGTGCCGAATAGGAAGTAACCTAGACATGAGGATATGTTAAATACTAGTCCTATGTGCACATCGGCTTCATCACTGCAAAATTGTAGTAAATTTAAACCGAATTACACGAGTTTCGAACTCGATATCTGCAACTTGGCAGCCCAATGGTCATATCACAAGACTACCTAGAAACATACATTAGTCCGGTCATTTTAGACAATTGAAATAAAGAAAATTCCGACAGAGCCAAATCTTCGTAGAGACCTTAGGTTTACCACAAGGAATAAAGTCTCAAAAGTCCCCATCAGTCCCATGTGAGCTTAGGGACTTATTCGGGGCCCAAGGTAAAAATTTTAGGTTTTTTGGATTTTTCTCGAAAACGGTAAGTTTTATCGAAAAAGTACCTCGGAGCAAAGTTGTAGATCTTAAAATTCTCTATAAAAATGGTCCCTATGATTTTTTCTCTAAGACCCACTATTTCCCAGATATTACGCTTTTAAGAATCACGTTCTACATAGTATGCACACATATGCCACGTATATACATATTTCGGTACTCAAGCAAGCAAAAATGCCTACTCGTGTCTCTTTTATGTATACATTATACTATTCTAAGAAAATTTACTCTAAAATCACCGCCGGTCCCTTACCGAATCCCCTCTACTTGAATAACATCTGGCCTTGAAAAACATCTGCCTATTCTTTTGTCCATGTGGTGTCGTTCACGTATACCTGCTTCTTTTAGTGTTGAACGAGCATTTTTTTGCAAACATTAATAATAAATCTCGTTTTATTTCTATGTTGAGTAACAAATTAACAGCTGAAAATATTGCCGTGAAACAAGCTCCGAATGACGCCGATGTCCTCATAATTGAGCAATAGAACAATTTAATGCAAGAAATACAACTATTGTTAGGTTGTATGTAGGTGAAGATGTTGATTTATTAGTACTACTCACTGCAAGGACTCCATCTGATAAAATTATTTACTTTTTAAAACCTGGGAAGGCGCAGCAACGGACAGAAATATATTCTTCTAAAAGTTTATCAGCTTATCCAAAATGCCAAAACTTTATTTTATTTTTACATGCGATATCCGGGTGCGATACTACGTCAGCAATGTTTAGAAGGAGCAAAAATTCAGTATTAAAATTATTTGAAAAAAATGATTTGATTGACTGCGCAAAAGTATTTACAGAAATTAATTCTTCACCTCAAATACTAATTACTAAAGGAATTGGGTTTCTTCTTGCGGTTTATGGAGCTCCAAAAAAAATTGATTGCATAGATACGTACAGATATTTAACATTTGTAAAAAATACACGAAACAAAAAGCAAGTACAGCTATCTTGTCTTCCTCCAACATCGGCATCTGCTACTCAACATTTGTTTCGAGTATACTATCAAGTTCAGACATGGCAAGGCAATGAACTGAACCCTGAAGACTGGGGTTGGAAATTGATAAATAATACTTTGGAACCGATTCGAACTTTACTGCCCCCTGCTCCAGAAAAACTTCTTAACACTATTTTTTGCAATTGCAAGAAAGGTTGTAGTGCCAAATGTGGCTGTAAAAAAGTAGGGTTGCAGTGTTCTCCAGCGTGTACCAAGGTGTCTCTTGCTCAAATGTTCAATTAAATACAAGAGAGGAAAATTCATGTGATTTTGATGAAGAGACAACTGATTCATCTTCATTTGAACAATTTCTAAGCGTTCATCAACAGGAAGGAGAAGAAGAAGAACAAGAAGAAATTGAAGAAAACATGATTGTTGAAGTTGAATATGAAGAGTATGAGTCAGATTAAAGTAATAAAAAAAAGTTAGAACGACAGTTAAACTCAGTAACCCATATCAATAATCTTCATACTATTAAATAATTATTGTTCCTGAAAATAACGTCATAAAGGTTCGTGGAATAGGCCTACCGGGGATACCACGTTAAAAAAAACGCGCCGAGTACACTACCTCACAGGTGGTGTGGGAATGTGTGCATATTATGTAGAACGTGATTCTTACAAGCGTAATATCTGGGAAATAGTGGGTCTTAGAGAAAAAATCATAGGAACCATTTTTATAGAGAATTTTAAGATCTACAACTTTGCTCGGAGGTACTTTTTCGATAAAACTTACCGTTTTCGAGAAAAATCCAAAAAACCAAAAATTTTTACCTTGGGCCCCGAATAAGTCCCTAAGCTCACATGGGACTGATGGGGACTTTTGACACTTTATTCCTTGTGGTAAACCTAAGGTCTCTACGAAGATTTGGCTCTGTCGGAATTTTATTTATTTGATCACTATTTTTATGTCTAAAATGACCGGACTACATCGTAATTTTTTTACTAAACAGAAGAGAACTGCCAATTTCAGATTTGGAGCTTTTACAGAAAAAATAAAAAAATTGTAAGTAAGTTATTTTACTGCCTCATTAGTCTAGTGGTCCTAAGTGGGTAAAGTGGCTAAAGGTCCTGGGTTCGATCCCCAGGTCGAGCAGTGTTTGTTTGATTTTTTTTTCTGTGAAATTCTCAGTAGCAGCTCAGAGTCTGGATTTGTATAGTGAATGGCAATAGGCTCGTCCTCTATTAAATAGGACCTAAACGTACCGGCGAAGCGTGGGTGTACATTTGGTAAATCTCTGCCTAACTCTTTGGAGAACACAAACGTGGTGGTATTTTAGGTAAGTAAGTGGACTGACCCAGCATCATTCCAAACACGACGGCGAGCAGCAGGTGCACGTTGTACACCATGACGGCCAGCATCAGCAGGTAGCCCACTATATTGTGCACCAGGAACACCACCGACTGGTGCGTGTTCACCAGCGCTCTACACACAAACAATGTGCAATACTAAGTTCATATCAAAATTATAAAAAGCTTTTTGTTTATTAATTTATAGGTATACATTTTTGCGAAATATACAAAAGCAGTCGTCACTTAAAACCAGGAATACACTAGGTACAGTGGGTTATAGCTGTTACCTAGACCCCGTCGGCCCACCTAGGGTGGGTCCGGTAACCACCTGTACACGACATGAAAAGCGAAGCCGGGCGATTTGGCTTGACATAAGTATCTGGCAACATAGCGCGACTTATGTCGGTAGCGACATCAGGCGAAGTCATGTTTCGCGTGATGTTGCCAGACATGTCGAGCGAAGCCCGGCAACTTCTCACAACTTCCCCCACGTCGCTGGCTACACGTGTCGCAGGAAATTTGTCCCCTAGTGACATGTTGCGGAACATTTTGCTCGACAACTACGTGAATGTCCTGACTCGGGACATTCAGTTCCACACCTGTTTCTCTCGGGACTCCCGATAGCCCCGGAGTTCCGGGAGAAAAAGGCGTGGAACATTTTGCAGACCACACTAGGTTAATAAACATGTTCCGCAACATGTCGCTCCGTTTGCCCTCTAGTGTATTCAAGGTTTTATAACATTCTACATTGTGGGCAGACAACTTGGTAGATTAGATTGCTAAAGCGTCTAGTATCCCGAATTCGACAATCCATGCAAGAACTGCCAAAAAATAGCAGGCCACCAAATAAAAGTCATTAGCTAAAGAGTTTGTTTAAACGCGACTTCCTCTGGAACTACCAATCGGATTTGAAAAATTCTTGTAAAATGATATAGGCTAATCCGCGTACGATCCTTAACCTTTTGAACGCCAGAGTATAAACGTATCGCCGTACCCCTGACGCCAGGCCACTTTTTCTGTCAAATTATACAAGGTAGTGAAAACACACTAAAGTAATGATTAAATTGTTTATTTCATAAAATGGGCGACGTATATTTTGTCATATATTTGTGACGTTGGCGTTCAGGGTAAGATTTCGTTTGTCACATATATGTGACAATGGCGTTCAAAAGGTTAAGAGCGGGGAAAACCGGTGAAACAGCTTGTTGAATATATACTAGGCACAAAAATCTGTATGTAAAGGCATCGCAGTTTATGTTTAAGCAGTACACTACACGTGATGTGTAACACTGGTTTACTTTAATGGGACTTGTTTCGGTTCATTATACAAACAGTTTTATTGGTTACTTAGCAATTTTAACGAGATTTGCATCGGCGCTCCGTCTACTACAAACTACGAAAAAGTAAGATAGATGATTGATATTAAAAGACATAGCTCTATGAACTAGTGTTGTCTAAATGTTGTTAAAACTGAGCTACCTATACTATGTATCTTCGCATGGCATTATATTAAAATTATTATTCCATTTATTTAAAGTTTACCCATATTTTTAACATTTTTAAATATTTTTATAAAACACAGAAGATAAATAAAAAACATTTAAAAATATAAAAATAGTTGTCCACCGGTGTCGGGAGCAGAGTCCAAGCTACCGGTGGTCAGGGCCCCAGAGAGAGGAGCCTCCTAACAATACGCGCCGTATCTCGTAGCCACTCAACGAGAGCCTCCTTAGGTGTTGGTCGAGGCTCTTGGCTATTAGGCCATTCGCTGACACAACGATTGGTACAATATTTGCTGAATCCACTATCCTATTAAAATTATAATTATTCAAATAATTTAACGCAGATACAGCAACCTAACCTATCCTAAATATTAACACTTGTCGTTGTTATGAACTGTCGCTATGTTAAAAAACTGTAAAAGATAATCTTTTCTTTTTTAACCCCCGACGTAAAAACGACGGGGTGTTATAAGTTTGACGTGTCTGTGTGTGTGTGTGTGTCTGTCTGTGGCATCGTAGCTCCCGAACGGATGGACTAATTTGGATTAAGTTTTTTTTTTGTTTGAAAGGTGAATTAGTCGGGAGTTTTCTTAGCTATTTTTGATGAAAATCGGTTGAGATATAAAGCAATTGTCGGGGGTTTATTTAATTTTTAATTTAGTAGCTATTTATTCCGTGTTTAAAATGGTGTCTTTACCGTACTCTAAGCGACGCCCACCGGCTGACCTGTCCCGAGCTGGCATTGCGGCTAGTGGTGGGCTCCATGCTGCCTTGCTCCCTGCAACCGAACACATCTATACTTATATTATAAAGTGGAAATATTTCTCTGTTTGTAACCGTCTAACTCTTGAAAATACTAAGTACTATCTTAGCCGATTTTAATAATTCCTTCACCATTAGATAGCTACGTTATTCCAGATTAACCTAGGCTTTTATTAACTTCAAGCTAGCTAGTGGGAACAGCTTACTACGTCCTCGTTTTGAGGGACACGTTTGGGATCGCTGTTTATATTTTATTTGGATATATACAGTATGTTTTTTTTTTAAAGCTTACCAGCAATGTGTGTCGCACATTACTAGTATTCTTGTTAACCCCTCGTACTAAGCTAAATGCTTGTTTTTGTAATGTCCACGTCGGTAGTGCAATGCATGAGTTTCGAACCGGCAACGACGTGATCGCAAGTCCGACGCCCTACCCATTTCGCTACCGCCGCTTCTTCGCCGCTACCGGATAGACATCATAAAACACGTTTTTTAATTTGGCGCCCAAACAGAAACTATCCCCCTTAACTCTTCAATCTTATCGGATGGAAAAGCACTTATTAAAATAAATAACGTCACTTTCTTAATTTATAAAATGCCATAAAAATTAACAACCATACGATGTGCTAGTGTATTTCTTAGTAATGTCTATATTGTTTTATAACGCCAATGTTCTTATTAATTTACGATTATCGTCGGTACTTACGATAGTCATGCTCAATTGACTCCCACTTACATCAAAATACATCCTCATTCGATTGTTTTTAACATAAATGAAACCATATTTAAATAACTGTAAAGTGCAAAATACCCTAACGGAGTAAAAATGTCGGTGTTTTTGCTCCACAATCATTATTGCAATATTTTTACGTGCATTTCATTTTACAGCTTCGTAATTTAACTCAAACAGGAACGTAAAATATTGTTATCAAGCTTTATTTATTGCTCAGACTAAAACCACAGCTAAAACATTACACATGCTTTTATCGTAATTTTAATGAAGCACGAACGCAACGTAGTCACCGCACCGCATTCCCAAGTAACACAGGAAGCATTTTAAGAAACGAATAGTAAACTTATGTAGAACTTAAGGTCCGTATAAACTCTTATGTAAGTTCACGGAGCATCTTGACGCTTTATATTAGCATTTCAAAACCATTATGATGCTTTACACTGTAAAACGGTTGGATAATGGCATACCAAAATGCTTTTGTAAAGCCTTTAGTTTTAGTGCAGCAAACCACAACGCAGCTGTACAGCTTTCAGCTGTTTTTAGTGCATTTGGATCTACAATAGCATTTTTAAGTAGCAAGATAATGCCTAATGCTGCTAACTAGCATCAACTTTTACCACTATAATGCACCGTTAATCCGTTATACAGCTTTGAGTTGTTCTTAGTGCACTTTGTTGTGTAGTAGCACTTATAAGTGGTAAGTTAATGCCTAGTGCTGCTGAACAGCATAAATGTGACTCAATGGAATGCCTGCATTTTTAAAGGTGAACTGAGTTCTCTTGTAAAACTAACAGCTCTTTAATTAAATACGTGAGTTATTGTAATGCGTAAAGCTGTATATAAATTCATTTTACTGTATTTGTTAAACCTTTTGTCGGCCATATTGAGGATATTAAAATAGGATATTAAAGAAGGTTCCGTAGGTCACCAAAATCAAGTAGGACCTGTCAACATGAGAAATACGATCGATATGGAAACCTTGTGTTTCAAAAAATATTTTATTGCCATTAGGTAATGAGAATATTCAACAAAAACTTGTTTATTTAAAAACGGACTACCCGTTTGATGCTGAAAATGTAAGACCTGATTGGTCCAACAAAAGTGAAGATGATAGTGATATTGATTAATATGTAAAATGTTCTTCATTTGAGAAAATTTATGAAGGTGGGTCATTGAAAGGAATATTAATCAAATAGCGTTAAAAGATCTCGCGAAAATGATGTATGGGTTGATTCATTTATGATTTTGCCCAAGGATCCCCAAAATTGCGTTCAAGTAATGACACTATTTCAGACTACATCGATTCTTTTAGGATACCGGTGAACCCATATAGAACTACTATATAGACAATGGCACTACAGTGGTTTACCAAACATATTCTCTCGGGCTTGTGGCTTAATAATTGTTCAGGTGTGAGTATTCATATCTCCTGCTGCATTAATTATCTTTTTTAAAGGCTCACCGGGCTGCTATGTACCGACACCATTTTGTAAATATGTTATAACCTAAAAATATTATCATTCGGACCTATCTATAAAAGCAAAAGACCTGTATTATAATGATATAACTTAATTTAATGCTACTCAACCAATATTATTATGTTAATTTTGCTAAATTCGTTCTATATTAGGAATACAAATTTTTTTTTGGCTACTTCACACATACTTTTTTATAATGTTTTATATCAAAACCACAATATATCGAAGGCGCGTGAAAATTTTCAATGAAACTCATATGGACATTTACAGTAAACTAGATTGCGCAGTAATATTTGAAGGCATGACAGAACAAAATTGACTTAGGTACCCAGATTAATTTTGTAAACAGTTATGGTATCTCTCACTCAATTTTGACCGACTATTCGTCCATATTATATCGAGACAAAGTAGTGAAATTACTACATTAATTGGATTATAACATTTGTACTATACCATTAGAGATGTTTTTGCAATGATGGAAGGTTTCGTTTAAGTTCTAACATGTGAACACTTAAATAGCTCCAATAACGCTTTTAATACTTTCTAATGCTTTTATATTGCAATAAACATCTTCATTATAAATAATATTTCCAGTATAATGCTTTTGTAATGCGATCGGCAACTTCCGTGACCGTGAAAATGCTTCTGTAATGCGATCGGCAACATCATTAATCACAATAATGCTAATATAACGCGCCTGTGATGCGATTAAACAAATGTTGTGACCCTATTTAGGATCTAAAGCTGTATAATTTGTGCCCAAATAAGACTTACAGTAGCCGTATAAACGTTTATAATGCTCTTAAAGAACTAACTCAAAATGCTAAAAGGATACAAAAATGCTGTAAGTCTGCCGTTATACAGCTTTTATGTGTTACTTGGGTTAGGGCTGTTGGGTGCGATTTCCAGGTCGAGCAAATGTTTGGCCTCTCTATGAAGTTCCCAGTAGCAATTCGGTGATAGGTTTTTGTACTACACGGAACATAAAAATTGTGGGTTTAAAATCAAAGTAGGTATCTACACCTATCTATGACTCTTTGGTGGCGTATTGTTATGCTGTTTGACATTATCTGCAATATCTCCCGAAGTCTGGATAAACAGCAGTAGCTTCCATGCACGATATTATCGCGTCTCCAGCGATAGTTCCAGTAGGAGATATAAACGACGACAAAATTATTTCGTGGCGCGCATAGGCGTGCAAGAGTTTGGTGAGCGAGTCGCTAGCGCATCAATGCAAATAAAATTATGATCTAGACCTAGTACGAATTGATAGTCATCTATTTTCTGATTCTAGATAATAATATGCTAGTTTCCTACCTAAGAATGGTTGGGCGAAACACCTCTAAATAAGAATATAGTAGGTCTTAGGCTTTTCAAGGTCAGTTAAATTAGAAAACGGATAATACATATATGACAAGTTAAACGTAGCTACAACTTGTCATAATTTAACTTTTAATTATTGTCAAGGCTTCAACACAGTTTCGCCTTTCACTAAACGTACCTAACTTTAAACTGTTGTATAATCTAACTGAACTACAATGTCCCTAGATTTTGTGAAAGATATATTGAGACATATTGCATACAAGTAAAAAAACTTTATTGTCTCAATAAATCTTATTTGCGATAATGAAGTTGCCATAGAATAGTCAGGATGCAGACAATGGTCCGCAAAACCTCAAAAAAACCTTTTTTTAATGTAGTTTAAAAAACTAAAAACACTCTTTTATCACTGATTAAAAATTACCTATCTATAAAGAATCTTTGTAATATACGGATCGTGCCAACTGCCAACCTTTCTTATCGAAGAGTCAGGCTAAGGAGACCCGACAAGTGCATTTTATGAGTCGTTGCCCTGTTGTCTCTGGCGTTCACAAAAAAAGCCATTATAAATAAGATAATCGATACCTCTACATACACGAATACTTTTATCGTTTGAGGTTAAATACATAAACAGTCAATTTTCATAAATAATTAATCAAAAGGATAATTTTGATGGTTTTAAGACAGGTAGGGAATTTGGATAAAACCACGAATTAAATTAGTGGTCGGTGCCGTGAGTACCTACATACAACTGATAGGTGATACATAGGTACTGTATAATATATGTAGTTAGGTACCATTGCACACAATGTGCATCTAATATGAATCAAATGTAGCTCAAAGATAACAACGTTGTGTGGTGATGATAACTCGCGCCATATTATTTGTTTTAGGTACACAAATATTATGTAAACAAATACAGTTGATTACTTGATGTTATGGAGCAGTTCTAAATTTTAAAAACATAAACTAAACATTAATAGGTACCGCGACGCATTTCAGTTGTCTCGCTGTATTATTATGAAAAAAATCGACGGGTTCCAAAAATGAATGATCCAGATGTATATGTAGCTTTATTTATTACGTATCCAGTTTTATTTGAAAATATAATTATTAACTTTTAAGCTACCTACATAAAAATACGTTAAATAGTTACGTAAAAATAAAATAGGACAGTTCCAACAGGACATAGGATTTAAATTTCTGACAATGACGTAATAGAGTCCTATAAATTAATGAACGTATCCTGTCACCTTGTATCTACATAAACCCCAACGAGTCATATCTATGTCTTTACTGCCTGTTTATAAGTTTTGCGATACGAGTACAATCTAAATGAAAATGCTATTTCTATGCAACAATGGTAGCGACTAGCGACACAAATACACAATGATTGTTGTAGTTAAGAATAATGTTTGCTTGTATTGATTAAAGAAGAATGATGAGCATTGATTTAGTTTAAATCAAAATAATGTGACATTTATCATTCACACAGGGCACTTGCAAATGCTCTAGGGTAGACCTTAGGACGATTGTGGCTGAAGCCATCCTAGGATAGCCAACTTCGATCGATAAAAGTATAAAAAAAGGGTATAGAAGTGATATTTACGAAAGCATTTTAGCCTAAGCAGAAACTGGTTTCCGTTTCCACTTGAGGAAAAATGCCTTCGTATCTGTGTCTGTCCAACTGTTCTACTCTAGAAGTCGCATTTCTCATGAACATTTTTCAACTTAACTTGCAATGGTAAGTATTATTAATTACATAAATTTTTGTTAAGTAGGCAACATACGTAATTGTACAAGCTGAATCAACTTTGAATAATAATATGAATGGAACTTTATTATATTTTTCGATTAATGAATATTCAATAGCGCTTGTATGATATTTGTACATAATTTATGTATATTTATGATACGCGATGTCAAAAGTATGTCTGCGAGTATAAAAAATGTTGGGAGCTCTGAATTTTAAACCAGGTTATGTTTTGTATAATGGCAGTAGCTTTGTAAAATACTGATTTTCAGCCGCATCCCAACATGAACAAAGGCTGGGATGACGATGATGATGTTAATGATAATGATTAGAGTTACAAACTCACCTTTCGCATAAAAGGTTCCGCCTTTCGTCCGATCTGTAAGGATATAACGTCTTGTGGGCTGCGCGCTGAACCTTCGCCAGGTATACCTGCGACAACATTATCTTAAATACCTGCGTATAATAATAATAAGTCCAGTAATAATTCCCTTATTACTTTATTTTTGCCTTCTCAGATCAAATAAAAAGTTAAGATGCAACTTTGCGAACAAAGACGTGAGGCCGGCTAAAACTACGCTTAGCCGTTTACAAACACAATTTTACACTATATAACAATACCGAAACTACGCCTTATCTTGTCAGTCGAGCTTTCGATAGCTTGATAGCTCGGCGTCACTTCTTTGTTCGCAAAGTTCCATCTTAACTTTTTATTTAATCTGAGTTTGCCTTCTTACTTACGTAAGAAGTGGCGTTTTTACTTGTACGCACGGCTACACATCAAACTATAGAAATCCAGTATAGGCTGGCCTTAAATGTTACGGAAATCCTTTACAATGAGAGCTCAGTTGCAACTGGCATTGTATAGTTTGATATGTGGCCGTGTGTACCCCGTACAAGGGACGTAACTGGGGACCCCGTCGCAATATAATTATTTCAGTTTAAATATTTATTTTTATAATTATAATAAAGTTCAAGGGATTCAGATAATTTCTACACGTCGCATACACTTGTATGAATACCTATTAAAGATGTATGTTGTGAGTTTTTGTTGTTCGAATTTATTTATGGACTTGGCTGCGTTTTCCCGTTGCGTCAACACCAATCAACTTTAAGCTATCTTTGTTGTTGTTATTACTTTCCTCATTGTTCAAGTCTATGCATTTATTTTAACTGTGTAAGTCTATATAGCTTGCACTTCATGTTATCAGAAAGTGATATCAAGGACTGGCAATATTTCGTATCTAGGTCAGTAAAAGGCAATACTGCTCTATGTAAACTGTTAACCTCTCCTACGATTAAAATGCAACCTGTGCAAAAATGTGCAGTATGCAGGTGCATATATGACTATTATTGCCATCCTTTTCGTTTCCCTACAATTTTAGCAAATTAGAGCAGGAAAAATATAGTTTTACGATTTTCCATGATAAAAAAATCGCAAATTTTTTTGCACACTTGGTGTGCAAAACGGGTTAAAGGATAGTAACAAAATTGCAGACGCTACGCTTGTCTGTGTCATTATCATGTAAAGGAGGCAGTATGCCTCTAAAATACAGGTGGATAGTAAGTCATTAGATAGATGTTCTGTGCTGTAAATCTAGAATGACTAAATTACGTACCTAACTAAACCAAAAGCCAAGCCATATCTGCAAGATATGACTATCTTCGTTCATCCAAAAATGTTCCAGTATTTGATCGGGAACAACAGATACTAGACGATGCTGGACTGATTAGGGCAGGCATATAGCAAGGCATATGGCAAGAGGTTACATAAAACAATATAAAATCTTCTGTGCATGAGTCAATTTTAAGGACCCTAAAGTACAGATGCTAGACAAACGCCCATAATAACGTTACTGGTAAAACATCCTCACCTTGGAGCCCTCGAAGAGCAGTGCCACAAAGAAGAGCACAATCCACGTGATGGCGAAGGACCAGCGCGAGGCGATGTTGAGTCCGGAGAACATGAACTCCCCCAGGTCGTAGCCGAACCACATCCACATGTGCATCATCCTGCCGGCGGCCCTCGACCTGCTGGGAGAACACCTGAGAATTGGAACTTCAGAAGCATGGCAACAATCTCAAGCGTTATACCTATGGACTATCGGACGGACGACTTATCTATTTATTAATATTACAAAAAGGTAAAGTTTGTGAGTTTGTGACGTTGGAGGTGATCACTGGATCTACTGAACCGATTTTAAACATTATTTCACCAATAGAAAGCTATTTTATTCCTGAGTGACATAGGCTATAGACATATTATCCCGTAAAATGAAAAGAAACGTATGGTCCACGCGGGCGGAAAGCTAGTTATTCATAAAAAGGAAAAGATTAATATTTCATCATCACCAACCCATTACATTGTCCCACTGCTAGGTTCGGGTCTCGTCTCAGAATGAAAGGGATTGATTCATTTTAACTACGTACTCATAAATTAGGCCCAAGGCCTACAGGTACTCTACATTTCGAAAGCACAAAAAATATTTAAGTATATCTCCTTAGTATAAGTAAGTATAAATTCGACGACGACATTAAGATCTTTCTTTTTCTATTTCGACAACCTCCCTAGGTTTCTAGGTTGACCTAAACGGTTGAACTGCTAGAGTTGTATGTTGGTCTAGGGCCGAAAATCGGGCTCTCATTGTGCCAAGTCCAGAGTTAATTTCAAGATTTCCTATGCGTAAAGTTTGCTTCGACCTAGCTAAGGTCCGCATTGTTTCGAAAGGCAACAGTCGTGAGTGTCGATTAGACCCTTCACTCGTTAAGTATCACTTCAACGCTTTTTGCTGAATTATGCAAGACTTTTCAAGTACAATTCAACACAGCAGTACAACCAGTCATAAATACTATTTTAATTATGGTAATCCTAAGAAACAATTAGGGGGGACACAATAAAATTGGTACACAACTTTAACCGGTCATTTATCAGGTATGGAGGTGAGTGAATAAAACAATTTATATTTACGTAATGAATAATTCTCTCTCACTCACAGCCAAGTGAAAGTCGACAAGGGCACCGCGAATTTACAATTTTAATCAACGTGGAAAGGGGTTAAACAAATCGTTAATTTATAGGAGCATTTTGTAAGGAGCGTATTAAAATTTAAATCAGAAATTATAAGCGGGCAGTCTGTATTACTTTATTCTGGGATACACGAACACTAATTGTATGGTAACTGTATGTAGGATCAAGGGATATTTTTTTCCATAGACTGGGTTGGTATTTATTCCATAGCACAAAGTTATTCCAATAAAAACGTCTTACCCAAACGACGGGACCTCCCAAGGAAATTCCAAAATTAAATTTCACGAAACGAAAAAAGAACTAGTCATTAGATCAAATATAGGAGTTTTAGCATACTAGTTGCACCGAACTAGTCTTATCAAATTGTAAAGGTAGTTTTATTGTTCCTTTATAGAGCAATGATGGATTAGATAGTACGAGTTTGCATATTGTTACTTCCGATGACGTAAATGAGAATCCCCTTACTTTTAAGGCGCTGACAACACCCAAATAGGCATATTTTAAACAAGTTTTTAGCCAAATCCATAAAGTTTGTGACAGCGAAAAAAATATATGTTAATCTTGAACATATTCCGGAGAAAACTGTTGCTTTGAAAACACGTTTTTGAAAAGTTTTCTCGATCCAAAAAAATTGTAAACTAACCTCTTAAAACGAATTCTAAACAAAAATATCTCTATGACTAAGCAATGCACGTTGGTAAAATTAATAACAATAACGTATCATATTTAAATACAGAACTTGGTTGCTTTATATTTTCGATAACTTAACTTATTTTTTAGTAATTAATTGTTTTATGGTTTTGTAAAAATCTGCGAGTGGCTGCGAGGGTCGCATCACCGCGCTTCTCTTTCTTTTCTATGCAATCCGACAGTGATCGCATAGACGTGCTGCTAGACGGACCTATGTCGCTTCGCTCCGCGCTCTATCCGTTCATTACGTATTTTGTTGTTTGACAATTTCAAACATAAACATACCTCAAAACATATTACATATGTCTTTTTGTATTTTTTAGGTATTTTTTAGGCATTTTTCATTATTAATTTATTTTAGTGGAGGAAAAATACGACATGCGGGCAGGATTCGAACGTGCATCTTCTGGTTACGTACACCAGACGCTAAGACCGCACATGTATTTTGAAATGAAATGAAATGAAATGAAATGAAATGAAATGATATTTATTTCTGTAAATAGATCTTTTCAGGACACTTTTACAAGTCGATTTTTACATATTTTTTTTTAACTAGATGGCGCCGACGTTTCCTATCTGACGACCTCTGAGAAGAAACGTCGAAACAAACTCAGAGAATCATGGTCTCTTTTAAAGTCCAGACAATAGTTGTTGTTAGATATGCGAGTTTAACAATGTAGGGCAAAATCTGAACAGGCCTTTTGAAGAAAGAGCCATAGCAGCTTTGAGTTGACCTGTCCTAACTGACGGCACGCATACATCAGTCATCGTGTAGCTCAACCATTTTATAGGGAGCTCAACGACCCGTCGCACAACGATACCAGATCAGCAGGACATTTGTGTAGGTCATGTGAAATACTCAAAACTGTCAGAGAAGTTTATTATACATCTGATACGTGTTAAAGCTAACCTACATAGTACTCACATTTACATTTTAATATCATACAATTAACATTTAAAAACAAAATAATATTATGCATGATTACTAGGACCTACAAGGCCACCCAGTCAACTTGTGAATTAAAAAAGGGAAAAAAATAAATAAAAATAAATAAATATACATATTTAAGACACGATAGCCAGCAAGTCGACCAGTCACCACAAGCAGCACCCGTTCACGAGTATAACGCACGGATCAGCCATCACCCCCCTCGCCATTTTAGAGGGAAGGGGGTGACCCGACCAATGACGCTACCGCAAGCAGTGACATCTAAGGGAGCATGACGACATTGCAGCCAGGTGTAAATCATGTTACAGAAATGACAGACATGTTGAACTGATGACCGAGGCCACTTGTATCTGCATTGCACATAAATGTTCACAATAATTTGAAATTGTATAAGAAATCATAGATGTCATAATCAAATAAATTGGGTACATGTCAATTGTATAAAGATATAATGTCAGTTGTCAAATCCGAAAAAAAAATTAATAATAATAAAATAATAATCAAATGTAAGTTTAATGTCAAAAATCAATAGCCTAGTTCATTAGAACAGTTCAATCCCAAGCATTACTGGCATCCATATAATCTTTTACACTATAGAAACCTTTAGAACTCAGTTTCTGCTTAACAAATGATTTAAATTTGTTGATGCTTAGGTTTTGAATGTTGCTTGGGATTTTATTGTACAAGCGTATACATTGGCATTTGAATGAGTTACTTATCTTCTGGAGCCTGGTTGCAGGAACTATAAATTTATTTTTATTCCTGGTATTAACATTATGCGTATCACTACGTTTTTTAAAGAGATTAATATTCCTGTGGGCATACAATAAATTTTCATAAATATACTGTGATGGAACAGTCATAACATTAATCTCCTTAAATTTATCCCTCAGTGAATACCTGGGACTTAAATTATAAATTGACCGAATTGCTCTTTTCTGCAACACAAAAATAGTTTGTATGTCGGCCGCATTCCCCCACAACAGAATACCGTACGACATCACACTATGAAAATAGCTGAAATAAACTAGGCGAGCTGTGTCTTCATCCGTTAAGCCACGTATCTTTTTAACGGCGTATGCCGCAGAGCTGAGCTTTTTCGACAATTTGTCTATATGTGGGCCCCACTGAAGTTTAGAATCTAAAGTAATGCCTAGAAATACAGTGGTGTCCACAAGGTCCAACTCTTCGCCATTAAGAAGTACACTGGTTTTCACCTGTCTTACGTTGGGTGTTGTAAACTTAATACATTTAGTTTTCTTTTCATTTAAAAGTAGATTATTAGCATTAAACCAGTGTACCACTTCTGAGAGAGCACTGTTTACATCATCAGAAAACATTTCTTGACGCTTAAGTTTAAATAATAGTGACGTGTCATCTGCAAACAACACTATTTCTTGATTCTCTCTTATTAGATAAGGTAAGTCATTAATATAAATCAAAAATAAAAATGGACCAAGAATCGAGCCCTGCGGAACTCCCATTGTAACCAAGGACCCCGGAGATCTCTTTCCATTGACGTCCACCTTCTGAATCCTGTTACTCAGGTACGAAATAATAAGATTCAGAGAAGTGTTTTTAACACCATAGTGGTGTAACTTCCTGATCAATGTTTCATGAACAACACAATCAAAAGCCTTGGATAAATCGCAGAAAATACCCAAAGCATCGTGTGATTCCTCCCATGCATCAAAAATATGCCCTAACAGTTCAACACCGGCATCGGTTGTGGAACGACCCCTTGTAAAGCCAAACTGTTTTAAATGTAAAAGTTTGTTTCTATTAAAAAACCTTTGCATTTGGTCTAAAATAAGTTTTTCAAAAATTTTACTAAATGTAGGTAGCACGGATATAGGTCTAAAATTTGTGGGGTCAGATGTGCAACCTGATTTAAACAAGGGTGTAATCTTGCTATTTTTCATTAGATCGGGAAATTTTCCACAGTTAATACAATCATTAAAAATAACAGCTAGGGTAGGTGCAACAATTTCAATTATCGATTTAGCAACGTCAACAGAATTTCCCCATAGGTCCGCAGTTTTTTTCACTTTTAACATACTGAAGGTCTTTATAATATCTTTATAATTAATATGATTAAATAGGAAATCAGTATCGCTAGCTTTTACATTATCTTTAAGTAAAGATTCTGCAACAGTGGGTGATGAATTTAAATATTTAGTAGTTGAAACAGGAATGTCAGAGAAAAAGTTTTGAAATGCTGTGGCTACTTCTAAATCTGATTTAATTATCTTACTATCGATATTAAGGCTATAATCACCATTTCGTCTACGAACCCTTCCTGTTTCACTGTTGATAATATTCCAGGTACTTTTGATAACATTATTACTGTTTTTTATTTTTGAACCTATATAACGTGACTTGGCTACACAACAAATCTTTTTAAATAATTTAGAATAACTTTTGACATAGTTATTGAACTCAGTGGTGTTGACATATATTCGCTCATTATAAAGTTCATTTATAGTCTTTTTCTACTTTTATGGATACCAACAGTGGCCCATTCACTGAAGGATGTGTAACCCTCAACTGTAATCGTCTTGGGTATAAAAGTGGAGTCAAACTCCTTACAGTAAGAATTAAAAAAAGTTTCATAAAGTTTATTTGGATCATTATTGTATGGTAAAAAAGGTAGTATGCAAATAAGTTTAGTTTTAAATAATTCCAAGCGACTTGCAGTTTTTGGGTTAACAGTGATATCTTTTTTGGCTACAACTTTATCTTGATTGTAGATGGTAATTAGCTGTCCACAGTGGTCAGAATCCATTACATTTATAACTTCCTTATGGTGCGGTGTTATATCAGTAAAAATATTATCTAAACATGTAGCAGTAGAAGCAGTTATTCTAGTAGGCTCCAGAAATAAGTTTGCCAGATTATTTGACAAGAAAAGACTTTTTATTTTAGTACTGGCACTTGAGTTTTCCAATAAATTCACATTAAAGTCACCACAAACAATAATGGCTTTGTAAGACTTACAGATCTTATTAAGTACTTCCTCCATCACCCTTTCAAAACTGTCATACAATCCTGATGGAGGTCTGTACACGCTTAGAACAATAAACCGTTCCAATTCCACACAGGCTATTTCAATTGTTCGTTCAACAGAGAGGCCCACAATGTCTCTACGTTCTTTAAACTTATGCTGATTGTTTACTATAATTAAAGAGCCACCATGGATAGCATTCTCTCTGCAAAAAAAACTACCAACCTGGTGATTATTAAAGTTAAACATGAACTGGTGACTTTTTAACCAATGTTCAGTAATACAAAAAATATCTATTTTATTACAGTTCATAAATAATTCTATCTCTAGCTCTTTATTATTAATCCCCTGTATATTTTGATGAACCAGGCTGATAAAATTATTGTTTTTACAGTTAATATAACATTTAGATATGCCAGAGGTAACCTTTTGGATAAATAAATTACTTGATATATTATCATTAATGGATAGATCTGTGCAAGAGGTTGTCTCTGTTGTCCTTAATTCTAATTTAAATGATTTGGAATGTCAATTAGTTTAGTGTCAGATAAGGGCTCAATAAAGCCAATATGTTTATTAGCCAGATTCTTGGCTAATGTCTCGAAATAGTATGAGAGAGACATAGCTAGCTGTCTCTTACAATAAGAAGAAAGATAGTAATTATCTTCCGTCAAGTAAAAATATTTGCTAACATAGTTGTTAGTGTCAATTAAGTGGAATTTATTACTGTGTATTGATAATGTATGCAAGCTTAGGTTAAGCTTAAATCTAATATTGTTTTCTTCCTGTGGCAAACTTTTTGAGTAAGGGAATGTGAACATAACAATATTATCTACATGTAATGCACATAATTTTGTATGAAAATCAATTAATTGTTGTTTATTTACATTACCCCTATTTCCAATAAATATAATAATGGTGGTGTCTGGAGTGAATTTAGAATTAATAATTTTCTCTATAATCAACTTATAATTTAAGCCAGGCATACAAACGTTTGTTGTTACTTGTCCCATGAAACTTGACAACAACTGGCCCATGCCACGTCCAATTTCATCACTAAATATTACATACTTTTTAATTATATTTGTATTTACAATTTCAGGGGTATTTATACTTTCAGTGGTCAGAGAATGAGTAATAATATTAACTGGTGTCTCTAGACTTTGCAAGATGCTAGGATCACATGTCAACGGTGAATTTGGTGAAGGGGTGTTAAAATTATTATTTGTTATTGACTGTCTGCGCTCATGGTTACATGTACATGTGCTGACTAACTCATTCATGGCCAACATGTACTCCCTCATTTGCAGTTCAGAACTTTTATATTTATTTGTCATTGATATTAATTTATCATGAAGATTATTAAGCTCATAATTTAAATTTTCAATGTCAAATTTATGCTTATATGAATTATTTTTGAGTTTTGAAGAATAAAAATCAAGTTTATTGAGTAACTGAAGCCTTTCTCGATTTAATTTAACGTTTTTTATGAAATACTTTTGTCTTTTTACTAACCTTTGTGTTTTTCTTATATATTTATTGATTTTTATATATTTTTTAAGTTTATTTCTGCTGCACTTAACTACCTGCACTGTGTTGTTAGAATCATCTGTGCATGTCAGATCTATGGTGACTATTGGCTTGTTAGATGCAGCAGAAACCATATCCGGGGCACTGACTACCAACTCATTGTATAGACTGTGGTTTTTGTTCCCAAATAAGATTGAAAGACGTAACTAAAGACATTGGTAAAGGATATGGTTGAACTATAACTATAGTTCAAATATAAATAAAGTTCTAAGTAGTAAAAATGGAAAACGTACAAAAATGTCAGCCCAAAAAGCCCTTTTATACTAACAAACAAAAACATGTCATGAAAGTAATAAAAACAAAAATTTTTATAGTGTCATATATGTCATATTGGCAAAACAGATACACGAACAGTAATGAAAGTATACGCTATTTGCTACAAAGGATACCGTAATTCGTCTAAATTGGTAGTGTTCGGTTGGCCTAGTGGTAAATGCCATGATTGAGAATTCGGAGTCTCAAGTTCGATACCTGTTGGTGACAAGTGCAGTTTATTATTGTTGTGATCTTTTTTATTTTATTTTTAGTTTTTATAATAATTATTAATATATTTCCTAGAATTATTTCATTTTCATTACAGTAAAAAGAGACGTTTACTTTTACTTACTTAATATGGCAAAAAGCTATTAAGTGTAGAAAATATTGTACTATTTTTTGTTGCTTGTATTCTTCAATAGCATCCAGAGATAAAAAAATATAGTACCCGGAAACTCCGAAAGTCAAGAAAAATATTTTTAAAGCCACGGGAAATCATGAGAAATAGATTTTTATTTATTTATTTCAGGCAACAGAGCCCATGTATATATAATACTATAATACAATACAATAAATCTTAAACTAATAACAAATAAAATATCAAACATTGTACCTACATATAAAATAAGAATAAACACTATTTCTCACGAACAGTTGGCGTCGTGTGTAGCGCGGTGTCCGGTAGCCGGCCTCGCACAGTGGAACGAATGTATGGGAGAGGTCGGACATTCGCACCTCAAACATTTTTTTTTTTATTTAAAAATCTAATTATGTACGTACTTGACTATCTCATGCCTTCAGAATTTGTTCTCTCGTATTTAAGGAGTTATTTAAAACATTTATGGAATTTCACGAAGAAAATGACCTTATTGATCACTCTAATTTCTGATTCCGGCCTTGTTGTGGTCTTCGCTAATATACTACACATATCAAGGAGCTGCATTTAGTTTTAAGACACACGGTGCGCCAAACGTGCACTTTAAGAGATATAGGATAATGAAATATATATTTTTTTAAATTTTCTTATAATTATGTTTACTTCGATTTATTTAACCGTAAATAGGCATATTGCCTATTTACAGTCAGAGGATATATACATATGTGTATTTAGATTTAAACGAACATAGCGTTTCAAAACACAAAATATGTATTGTAACGGTTTTCACTATCATACTACGCATATCAAGAGCTTTATTTAGTTCTAAGACACATGGTGCGCCAAACGGGCACTTTGTGAGTTATAAGGTAGTTTATATTTATTACAAGAAAAAAAAAATTTTAGTTTAATTGATTTCTCATTAGACGTACTCGTCAAAAACTTCGAGTTCCCAATAGATATAGAAATGGGCGCGACATGGGCATTCGACATGATGTTTGTCTTGGCCATGTTCATCGTAAGACCCACTTGTTGGGAAACTCGGTCGAGGTCATTGAGCATTGTGCTGAGCTCTTGCAGCGATTCTGCGATGTCTAAAATATCGTCGGCAAATCGAAGGTGAGTGATATACTCGCCATTTATGTTAATGCCAAAAGCCTTTCCATTTTAGAAGCTTGAAGACATCTTCCATTGCAGAGGTAACCAGTTTCGGGGAAATAACATCTCCCTGTCTAACACCTCTCTGCAACGGAATTGCCTCCGTACACTGTTCCTGTACTCGGACCGACATGGTGGCGTTTTTATATAAGCAATTCAGCACTTTGATATACCGATAGTCAATGTGGCACCGCTGCAGAGATTGCAGCACCGGCCAAGTTTCAATCGAATCAAAGGCTTTCGCATAGTCCACAAACGCTAAGCATAGTGGCAGATTAAATTCCTCGGTCTTCTGTATAATCTGCCGCAGCGTAGTATGTGGACTATGGTACTAAAACCTTTTCGGAATCAGGCTTGTTCGGGAGGCTGAAAGTCATCATACCTGCGCTCGAGACGATTCGTGATAACCCTGGAAAACAACTTATAGACATGGCTTAGAAGCCAGATTTGTCTATAATTCTTTAATAAGGTGTTATCACCTTTTTTAAAGTAAAGCACCACCTGGCTTCTGTTCCATCTGGGACAAACTGTCCAGTTAAGTAGGTCCAACTCCGAAAAGGAGGTCACTCATCGAATCCGACTCGGCTGGGCAGCGTTCGGGAAACTTCGCAACGTCTTTTCGTCGGGATTACCACAGTGTTTTAAGACAAAAGTCTTTTACCAGTGTGTGTCACCAGTGATGACCTATGGCACACAAACGTGGTCTCTCACTATGGGCCTCATAAGAAAGCTCAAGGTCGCTCAGCGAGCTATAGAGAGAGCTATGCTTGGCATTTCTCTACGCAACCAAATCAGGAATGAGAAGAACTAAAGTTTTCGACACAGCTCAAAGGATAAGCAAGCTGAAGTGGCAGTGGGCGGGGCAGTCTATGGGGGACCTACCGTAGTTACTACATGCTGGCCAAAGAAAAAAATCAGTGCTATCCAGCCAAAGAAGATGTTACAATAACAGAAAGCTATGCAAAAATCAAATTGTATACCCTGATGGAACACACTACGATAAGACTATAAGTTTTTAGAAACCCCTGTTTCGGAGTTTTTATAGAACATCTGGCCAAAATATTTATAGTGCAGTTTCAGTTGAAAATGACTGATCCAATCTGTCTAGTAACTTTTAAGAGTTAATTAGAAGGAAACCAAAAATATAAAGATATTAACAAATATGGATTGAGTTCCCTACACGCTCGGATTCGTTCAATGGAATTAAAGCATCGAGCCGGCCCTATTTAAGGAACCGGTTCTTTCGGTTCCGAAGTCAAGCCGGAACCGGGTACCCGGTTTTTTCGGATCTTTAGGTTTTTTGATAAATTCAAGTGAAAAAAGTTGATAAGCTGTGTTATTTTTCTTTTATATAGATTTTCTATTATCAAAACGAACAATGTCCTAAGTAGGAAGCTTTTCTCTGTTTGAAGGTTTTCAAAATATAATTTATTTTATTATTATTATTTTCAAAGTCTCTGCTTTACTCGTCGGAGAACTTCCTCATTCGTAACATTTCAAACGCCTCTATACGTTTCCTGAGGTCTTCTTTAACCGTCAAAGCCTCCCATCCGTATAGAAGGATGGGCCAGATAGAACAGCGAAGCATTCTAATACGCAAAAGAAGATTGAGGTTACGGTTGCAGAGAACACGCTTCATCCTGTTAAAAGATCTGCTAGCGATTTCGATACGGGTTTTTATTTTCTGCTCACTCTCCCTAGATGCATTTAACCGCGTACCAAGGTATTTGTACTTTTTTACCTCCTCAAATTTGTGCGGTTTGGCTGAACCGACCATGACCAAGTAGGTTTGAGTTTGGCCTATCTCCTTTACATTCTTGGATTTGCTTTTTCGAATATTTTGTTCATCTTTCTTACAGGATGGATGTTAAGAAGTGGCAGGTTAGGTCGGATGATGAGAAGAGACAAGTAGCAGATAGGAAATCGTATGTTCAGAATGAGTTTAGACGTAGATTAGGTTTAATAGTAAACTAGTAGTTTAGTAGTAGTAGAAAATTATTGTTCTCTGATTGCAGTTTCAGTTGAAATTACTGGCTTAAATAAAGATTTGATTGAACGTTGTTCCACAATTTTACAAGCCTTATCCTCGGGTTTTAATATTGATTCGGATAAATTTAATGAATATCCTTTGGAAACCGCGTGACTTTTCAACCGACTTCAAAAAGGAGGAGGTTCTCAATTCGTCTGTATGTTTTTTTTTTTTTTTTTTTTTTTGTATGTTTGTTACGCAATATCTCCGCCAGTTGTGGACCAATTTTAATGATTGTTTTTTTGTTTGGTAGGTTATACTTCAGAGGTGGTCCCGTTCAAATTTTATCGAAATCGGTTGTGCAGTTTTGAAAATATCAACAAAAATCTAAAAATTGTTTACATCGATGATATTATCGTTTACTCCGAAACATCGCTGTCTTATTGGAGCAATGCGTTTAGTTGGCTAACAAGTATTTCTAAACAAAACTTTCCATTAAAAATTACAAAATAAAATTACTTTTAACAAAAAAGTTAAACCGCCTTCAAAAAATAATAAAATAATTTTGTCTAAAACAGTTTGGGAAGTCGGTGGCGAAAATAAAAGACCCACTCAAATAGAAGTCACCGACTTCCCAAACTGTTTTAGACAAAATTATTTTATTATTTTTTGAAGGCGGTTTAACTTTTTTGTTAAAAGTAATTTTAATTCAAGAATATCCGTGGTTTATTCTCCCAGCTTCCGTTCACAAAGTCCTCATCCATGGTGCTGAAGTAGCACAGTATGCTTTACTATCTATCGGGGAATTATCCGAAGAGGCAACAGAATCTAACAACAAAAATTATAAGACCTTCAGACGGGATCACACGAGAAAAATGTCGCGAGTACTTACGAATACGGACTTACTTAACAGACTTCCTCTTACTTACTTAAGAGACTCAGCTCAGACCCATTCATTACTGGTCTTCGGAAACTTCCCCATAAGAAAAAGAGCTTTATGTCGAGGCAGGTTTTAGATTTATTAAAAACTAGCTTTCCGCCCACAGCTTCGCCCGCGTGGACAACACGATTTTGACTGGTCCTTTCTCAAAGTCTAATCTATTTTTGTACCAAATTTCGTCAAAATCCAAACGGACTTTCATCCCCTATTTCATCCCCACACAGTTTGAAATTTCAAAAACCCCATATCAAATAATTTTTTTTCTTATGCCTAAGTGCCTAATCACAAAGTTTCAGCGTTTATCTTCAACAATGACAAACTCCTATACAATTTTTCATCCCTTATTACAACCCCTTTTTTACGACAAAACGTAGCTTATTTCCTTTTCCAAGGTCTTATCTATTTTTTACCAAATTTCATCAAAATCGGTTCCGAGGTTGGGCTTCAAAGCGTGACTTTGTTTGGAGTTCCATATGAACTTTCATCCCCTATTTTATTCCCACACCGGTCAAAATTTTAAAAACACTGGAACAAATTTTTACTTCTTATCATGTGCCTAAATTCAAAGTTTCATCGTTTTATCTTCAACAATGACCAACTCCCATACAATTTTTCATCCCTTATTTCAACCCCTTTTTTACAACAAAGCGTAGTTTATATCCTTTCCCAAGGTCTAGTCTATTTTTGTTCCAAATTTCATCATAATCGGTTCCGGGGCTAAACTTGACTTTGTTTGGACTTCTAAACGAACTTTCATCCCCTATTTCATCCCCACACAGGTCGAAATTTCAAAAACGGTAAAACTAATATTTATTTATTTCTTATCAAGTGCCTTAATATAAAGTTTCATGGTTTTATCTTGAAAAATGACGAGCTTCCATACAAACTTTCACCCCCTATTTCAACCCCATCAAGACTATTTTTTGTAATAAAAGGTAGCCTATGTCCTTTCTCAAGCTTTAGTCTATCCCAGTACCAAATTTCATCAAAATCGGTTGAGTGGTTTAGGCGTGACAGACAGACAGACAGAGTTATTTTCACATTTATAATATTAGTAGAGATTTAGTATAATTTAAATTAGGTTGATTGTTGTAGTTAGTTGTGGTTATGTTGACGTTTGAAAATAAGATGTTAGTTTTAGTTTTCTTGTCTTTTGTTGTACATAATATGTATAATATATAAAAGAATACATATTTAATGATAACCCTTTCATGAATAGCTTTAATATCATAATCACATGTATTTCCGAACGAGGGAGAATAAATCTCAAATATTGATAATTTAAATTTATATTGAACAGTACATATATGTACAGTTAATTGTACATAGTTAATGTATTAAATTATGTAAATAAAGCATTAATGTAATCAGTGAAGCATTTTTTTTATTATTTACCCTTCAGAAAAAATCCTATTTAACAAGTTTAATAAAGTAAGGTATTTATGACCTCGCTTGTAGGGCACTTGGACCACCGTGCGCAGGCGGAATCTTGTTTATTAATAAAATAAACTCATAAGTACCTGTTACGTTTGCCCAGAGATATGGACACTTACAATTGTATAGAAATATATAATACGCAAACATTATATACTAATACAATTTTTGTAGGGGAAAACCTCCTTATTTTAAAGTCGGTTTAAAATATATGGGTCTAGCTCAGGAGGTCCCCGCATGTGGAATTAGGAGTAGAAAATGATCACTTTCAATAATATACATATTATTATTATTGTCTTATTATGACTGCTTCATTAGTCTAGTCGTCCTAAGCGCGACTGCTACGCTAGAGGTCTTGGGTTCGATCCCCGGGTCGAGCAAAGTGTTATTGGGTTTTTCTATGAAATTCCCAGTAGCAGCTCGGAGTCTGGATTTGTGCCCGGTTAATGGCAATAGGCTCGCCCCCTATTACATGGGACCTAAACATACCGGCGAAATGTGGGTGTACATTGGTACACCTCAGCCTAACCCTTCGGGGAATACAGGCGTGATGGTATTATTGTATGATGGTATGTTATATATAAATAGATAATATTATACAAAAAACAAACAAATGAATAGTGTATTTAAAAATAATGAAAATTTTGCTAGTATAAGTAGTGTGGGTTTTTATTTTCCTTACATTTAAATATAGTGTTTTTAATTCATTTTAAATAAAGTTGCATATAATAATTAATATTATAATAACTATTCATACTGTTCTAATTTGTTTCTAGTTTTAGTACAGAGCAATAAATACAACACAGCGCCATCTATTGACTCATTGTTCATTATTGATTTTGTTTCTTATTTGATAGTTCGCTTCATCACCGTTCTTTTAAAAAGGAGCGCTAGATAATCGGAGCAATAGTAGGCGTGGCCAAAATACCGAAACGTCGATTTCTGTTAGCTGTTGTCAGCGCCTTAATTGGATTTCAAAACTAGTTCGTCTACAAATTACTTATCAGTGGCGACATAAAATACCCGAAAAGTGGTATCGGGTATCTACACACGGCGCATGTCAATAAACTGTAGGTGAGCATAATTATTATCTATTAGCCGATGCCCGCGGATTCACTCATGATCCAAATAGATTTACTTACTGGAACTCAGCTTGTAGGTGGCGTATGAACATGAAATATGCACCAGATTTCGAGTTAGACCTCTAGCAATAGTATTGTTAAAACCTCATCCATTTGCATGCTGAAGTCTATGCCTGCGTCTATGTGTACAAACATACAGACAGACAATCGTTTCGCTTTCTTATCTAAACTTATATTATAAAGAGGAAACATTTGTTTTTGTATGTATGTTTGTAATGTTTTCACACAAAAACTACTTGACCGATTTCAGAATTCTTTCACCATTAGAAAGCTGCGTCTTCACTAAGTGAAATAGGCTATATTACATTTTAAAATAATAGGGATCCCTAATAAATTGCATAAGCATGATGATGAAGATGATTATATATTAGGTACCTACTGAATTACTCATCAATCGTCATCTATACATATAAGTACTGGCCGACTGCTGCGCACGGATCGCCTCACATAATAAGAGGGGCTATAGTCCACTACGCTAGCCTACTACGGATTGGCAGACTTCTCATACCGTTGAAAAATCTCTCAGACATGCATCCACCACGCAAGCGTGCATGTTTCCTCGCGATGTTTTCGAGTGATAATTAATTTATCAATAAGCACATGATTCCGAAAAATCAGTGGTGCGCCTTTGGATTCGCACCGGACCTATGACTTGGCAGTCCAAAGTTCACATCACTAGGCATCACTGCTTTTTGATACTGTAATATATAACTAATCGTTTGTTTTTAAGTGAATTTTCAGTGGCATCTTGAGTTTATTATACATATATACCATCATACCATCGTATTCCCCGAAGGGCAGAGGTGTTCTAATGTAGACCCATGTAATAGGGGGCGACCCTATTGCCATGAACCGGGCACAATTCTAAACTCCAAACTGCTACTGAGAATTTCATAGAAAAGACCAATAACACCTTGCTCGACCTGGGAATCGAACCCAGGACCTCTAGCGTAACAGTCGCACTAAGGACCACTAGACTAATCAGGGCAGTATTTATATAAAAATTAATAAAATAAAATACCGTTGTTTTTACCGTTAAGATTATTAACGAATTATTCAAAGTACATGATTTACTCATGATGATACTATGTGTTTTTTCGAAGGAAAACAATAATAAATCTTAATATTAGAAAGCCAGTAATATTCTTATTATTATTATAATTTAATTACCAGATAAATGGTTATAAAAAAAAAATTTAGGCCTTTCCTTTTTACATTTGCATCGTTGCAGCTTATCTCGAGCTCATTAGGGTCAACAATATCGCTAACCAGATACGCGACACATGAAAATAAAAACGTTAATTGTAACTAGCATTTGACCTTCGTAACCTAACTAGCAGATACTGGTATAATTAGATAAGAGGTCCAGATAATTGATAAAACATTTTTATTTTAGGCTAGCTGCGCCCGCAACTTCGTCCGCGTGGAATAAAAATAAATAAAATTTCTCATGTAAAAATAGCCTTAGTTACTCCTTTTAACATCAGTTATCTGCCAGAGCAAGTCCCGTCAAAATCGGTCCATCCATATGCATTTAGTAAAAAATTATTTTAATATAGGTAACAAACAGACACTCCAATTTAATTTATTTGTAGAAGTAGGTAGATTCGCTAGATAAGTATTGTTACGAGCTGGGGTTCGGGATAAATTAATTAACACCAATTTACCAATAAATAAACAAACACTTTAATTAAATTCACTAAAACACAACAATAATCACCACAACGTCACTATAGTTGTACACTACACTCAACAATATCGCACAATTAATCACTTGGTAACTCACTTCGATCTTCACTTGTTCGCTTCCAACACAAGACTACTCTGCCTAGCCCTCACGACCGGTATTTATACGCGCAATGAAGATTCCAGAGTCGAATGGTCGCGATTAGTCGATAAGAATCGTGTAGGTACCTAACCGCCTATTGTTTCCGGGCGTTGACCCGTGACCTTGGCCTTGAACGGTTATTATTTGCGCGCGGTGCAGTCGGGTACATTCTTTTGTGTTTCGACGTGCTTCTATGACGGATCTAGAACCTTCGTGGCCTATCCACGTTTTTCTATTAGTTACTCGGCGTAACACTGCCCCCTCCTAAGACATGCTCGTCCCGAGCATCATTAGATCCATGATACCGCGCTAAACGATCCACATGAACAATCTTCGGAGCACCTCTTGGTCCTTTTTGTATCCGGTAGGTGACATCGTTAATCTTAGTCACGACTCTGTAAGGACCGTCCCATTTTGCTTGTAACTTAGGTGACTTTCCTTTGCTGCGCACTGGGTTATGTAGCCACACTAGTGAACCTTGGTCGAAGCCCTTGTTGTTCATTTTGCGGTCGTAGCGAGTCTTCATTCTCTCGGACGTTTGTTGGCCTGATTCTCTGACATGCTCATATATGTCATCCATTCTGGTGCGTAAGTCGTTCGCATAATCAGTCACACAGCGGGGAGTGTCAGGAGGAATACCGGTAAGTAGATCCGCAGGCAACCGTAATTCTCTTCCAAAGTTCGCAAAGGCTGGCGTTACCGTCGTACTCTCATGGACTGCACTCCGATACGATAGAAGGAACGGCTGGATGTGCTTGTCCCAATCCCTTTGCCTGTTTCCCACGACTTTTGCCAAATACCTTTCTAAGGTCTGATTGAATCGTTCAACCATTCCATCAGATTGCGGATGGTAAGAGGTGGTCCTAGTTTTATGAGTACCCATTACACGACATGTCTCCTGGAATATTTGAGATTCGAAATTTCTTCCTTGGTCACTGTGAATCTCTAAGGGTACTCCAAATCGACAGAAGACTTCGTGAACCAACTTATCTGCGACTGTCGAAGCTTCTTGATTAGGAATGGCGAACACTTCCGGCCACTTGGTAAAGTAATCCATCACAACCATGAAATACTTGTTCCCACTTTCACTTTCCGGAAACGGTCCTGCAACGTCTAAAGCTATTCGTTCCCAGGGTGCACCAACGTTGTAGACTTTCAATGCACCCCTGCTGCGCGTATGCGGCCCTTTTACAGCAGCACAACTAGTGCATTTACGACACCAGTCTTCAACGTCATCCCGACAGTGGATCCAGTAGAATCGCTCTCGAATCTTCAACAAAGTTCTTTTGACTCCTAGGTGACCTCCTGAACATCCGTCATGGTACAGTCGCAGGACATCTGGTACCTTTGCTTTAGGGACTACCATCTGTAGGTGACACTTGTCCCCTTTAGCATTTTCCCATTTACGGCACAAGACACCGTTCTGTATCAATAAACTGTCCCATTGAGCCCAATAACTTTTCGTGACAGTGCTTAATGCCGCAACATCACTCCATGATGGTTTAGAGGCACCAGCTTTCATCCGCTCAAGAATCGGTTTAATATCCGTGTCAATTTCCTGAGCTTTCTGTAAGGTTTCCTTCCATTCATCACTCAGGTCTGTTTTCAGCATCCTCACAGGAACTGCTTCCTTGGCTTCTTGTCTGACACAGTGTTTACACATTTCCGGACAAGGTCTTCGAGATAACGCATCGGCATTACCGTGAGATCTGCCACTGCGATGTTCAATTATGAAGTCGAATTCCTGTAGTAGCTCAATCCACCTTGCTACTTGCCCCTCCGGGTTTTTAAACTGTAATAGCCACTTCAGAGCAGCATGGTCAGTTCGCAGATGAAATTTCCGTCCCAATAAGTACTTGCTAAAATGTTGCAATGTCTTAACTATTGCAAGCAGTTCTCTCCTTGTGACGCAGTAGTTCCTTTCTGGTTTTGACAACGATTTGCTGAAGTAGGCTATCACAACCTCCTGATCACCTTTTCGCTGTGACAAGACGCCACCAATTCCTGTATTACTCGCGTCGGTGTCCACGATGAAATCATTTTCGGTATCAGGGTAGCCCAGGATAGGGGTATTGCAAAGACGTTCCTTTAACTCCTGGAAAACACTTTGACAGTTTGCATCCCAGCGGAACTGCGACTTTTCCTCAGTCAGTTTGTGTAAAGGCTTCGCAATGTCCGAAAAATTCTTCACAAACCGTCGATAGTAGGAGCACAAGCCCAAAAACGCTCTGACTTGCGTCTTATCTTTTGGAACTGGCCAGTCTTTGACAGCAACTATCTTCTCTGGATCCGTTTCAACACCCTTTTCAGAAACTACGTGTCCCAAAAAACTTACTTGGTGTTTGAAAAATGAGCACTTTTTCGGACTCAACTTTAGATTGGCTCCTTGAATTTTCGATAGCACACGTTCCAGGTTTTTAAGGTGTTCATCAAACGTACGGCCCACAATGATGATGTCATCCAAATAGACCAGGCACGCATCTCCAATTAGGCCAGTGAGCACTAATTCCATGAGTCTCTCGAACGTGGCAGGAGCGTTGCATAGTCCAAACGGCATGACTTTAAACTGCCACAGACCCTTTCCTGTAGAGAATGCAGTCTTCTCCTTGTCTTTTGGGTCTATTTCCACTTGCCAGTAGCCACTTTTTAGGTCCAGGGTGGTAAACCATTTCATTCCGGTCAGCGTGTCTAGAGTGTCATCAATCCTTGGCAATGGGTAGCTGTCCTTCTTCGTGACATCATTCAGTCGTCGATAGTCAACACAAAAGCGCATACTGCCATCTTTCTTTTTCACCAGCACCACAGGAGAACACCACGGACTAGACGAAGGCTCTATTACACCATCCTTCACCATTCCCTCAATCATGGTCTCCACTTCCTTCTCACGTGCATCTGGTAGCCTCCTGGGTCGCTGACGAATTGGTATCTCATTGCCAGTATTAATCTTGTGTTGAACCAATCCAGTCTTTCCTATGTCCGCGTCATTTGAAGAGAAAATGTCAGCGTAGTGGAACAACATCTTCTTGGCCTTGTTTGTTTCCTCTTCAGACAAATCATTCCGAGAGTCTTCTAAGAGCGTTGCCACGTTAAACTTCGGATTTTGCAAAATCTTGCCAGTACACTGATCATTGCATCGTCGCATCCAGGCTACTTCTTCACAAGTACCCATCAATGTGCCCTTCTTGATAACTTGCTCCTTATCGCTTGGGTTCAATATGCGTACTGCTGAAACATTGGTAGCCCTTACCAACGTTCGTGCCATCTTCCATGGGAAATCATCGTCCAGCCTTTCTATGAGAACGCATCGATTTTTCTGATCAGCATCAGCATTCTTTGTAAGAGTGACAGGGACGACAGTTTCCGACCTAGGGGCAAGAACAATTTTCTTCAGACAGAACACATTCCCTGGTGTTGCACCTTCCATAAACACTTCTTCTGAACCGCACTTCAATACTCCCTGATTCACATCAATCTCACAACAATGCTTTCGCATAAAGTCCAATCCTAAGATGCAATCATCTACTATGTCAGCTACGATGACATTATGCCGATATAATCTGTTGCCAAGTTTCAATTCCACCTCCTTTTCGCCTCGGACGGGTATGTGCTGACCAGTAGCTGTTACCAGTTGTATACAATCACGGTCACTGATGCAGTCCCCAAGAACCCGACGTGCCACCTGAGAATTCACGACCGTGCGAGAAGCTCCAGTATCTAGTGTCAGCTTACAGGGTGTTCTGTTGACTTCGCCTCTGATGATCAGGCTGTTCCCATCATGGGCTTGCGAAATCGAAATTCTTGGGGCTCCCTCCACACCAGCCAGCACCCGCCCCGCAGTCCTGGCTTTCACTCGTTTCCCTGCTGCTCCTCGGCGGTGGTATCCACCACCCTTAATTTATCGCCCTGACTCTTTTCGCGCCACGAGGTTCCCTTAGGGCAATTAGCTCGGAGGTGGCCCTTTTCTCCACAAATGTAGCATCTAGGCGATGCAACACCATTTCTTCGACCCTCGCCGCGCTTTGGGCAACCCGCCTGGAAGTGACCCTTTTCCCCGCAGAGGTGACATGTAGGCAGCACGACCTCCCGAATACGGTGGGCCCGATGGTCCTGTCTGACTGCCTCCACTTCTAAGGCATGGGCCAAGGCGTCTTTTAGACTCTTGTGGTGCCCGAGTCTCACAGCGGCTCTGACTTCCAGGTCGCGAATTCCATCAACAAACGCCTGAACCAGATTTCCGTCGATTTGCGCAGGTGTGGACTGATAGGCTTTTCTGACCATCTTTTCGACTTCCACGGCCCATTGCTGCAACGTTTCGGCGCTACGCTGTACGCGGTCCTTCAACTGGGCACGAAAGACGTATTCAAGGTGAGCGTCACCGTACCTCGAGTCCAATGCCTCCAGCAGCTGATCGTAGGTCATGTCCTTGCCAAGGGCTTCCAGAACTGATAAAGCCTGGTCACGAAGGCTTAAGGTGAGTGCCGTCTTTGCCTGTCCTTTATCCCATCCATTTGAATTCATAAAAGCTTCAAACTGGATCCTGTAAGCTGACCATGATGAGGTTCCATCAAAAGGTGGCACTTTAAACCCACGTAGTGAGGTGGTCATGGGAGCCGCAACCACAGGAGCCACAATTCCGTTTCCTGCCTTTATATCGCCTAAAGCCTTTTTCATATCGGCCATCTCAACTTTGGCTTCGGAAATCCAACAATCATGTAGCTCAACCTGATCTTTCACAACCTTGAGCTCCTTGCTAAATGTGGCGTGAATGTCCTTCATAAGGAGCATTTGGTCATTTTTAGCACTCTGTATCTGCTCCTGCAATTGTCGCGTTTGCTCCTCCTGCCGGCGGGCCTGCTCCTCCTTATCCTGCTACAGCTGCTCCCGCAGAAGGCGTGCCTGCTCCTCCTTATCCTGCTGCAGCTGCTCCCGCAGTTGGCGAGCCTGCTCCTCCTGACGGAGAGCCTGCTCCTCCTGACGGCGTGCCTGCTCTTGCAGGATTACCATCAAGGCCGCCATATCAGGTGCTGGTGCAGGAGCAGCTCTAGATTGTCCAGCGGCTGGTTCTTCCAGCGGTTGCTGACGGACCAAAGGTTGTGGTGGAGACTCTCCAAAACGTCTCTGGTCCAGCTCCTGCTGTCGCTGACTTCTGGTACGAATACCTTCCGTATCGTCCTTTGGTAAAACTGGCATATTTATCCCACTACTTCTGACACCAAATTGTTACGAGCTGGGGTTCGGGATAAATTAATTAACACCAATTTACCAATAAATAAACAAACACTTTAATTAAATTCACTAAAACACAACAATAATCACCACAACGTCACTATAGTTGTACACTACACTCAACAATATCGCACAATTAATCACTTGGTAACTCACTTCGATCTTCACTTGTTCGCTTCCAACACAAGACTACTCTGCCTAGCCCTCACGACCGGTATTTATACGCGCAATGAAGATTCCAGAGTCGAATGGTCGCGATTAGTCGATAAGAATCGTGTAGGTACCTAACCGCCTATTGTTTCCGGGCGTTGACCCGTGACCTTGGCCTTGAACGGTTATTATTTGCGCGCGGTGCAGTCGGGTACATTCTTTTGTGTTTCGACGTGCTTCTATGACGGATCTAGAACCTTCGTGGCCTATCCACGTTTTTCTATTAGTTACTCGGCGTAACAGTATTTAGAATTTTTATCTTCCCATTTACAATGCTTTTGGAAGTAAAGACAATTATTATTTACTAGCTGTGCCTCGCGGTTTCACCCGCTTTGCCCCACTCCTAAGGATCGAAACATGATGCTAGATAGCCTATAGCTTTCCTCATGAATGTGGCTATAATATCATAAAGTTTTTTTTTTAAGTTTTACGTCCCCAATAGTAACCAGGTATAAATTCAATGTTTAACAACTGACCGTTACCGAATGACATGTTACTTGGGAAGTGAACCCATTGGTCCTATGCCCATGCCGCTTAACCGATGACATGTTATAGTTTTTGAACAAAAACTATAACAGTTGACAACGTCAGTTGACCAACGCTACAGCTATTGGCCCTGCGTCGCTAATGTTATTGTAGCGTAACAAAAACAACTTACAGCTTCAATGGGCACAAGTCATCCACATTGGCACAAAATCTCACTTTTTGATCACTGAACTAGTATTCACAGTTGTCCTTAAACGAATGACAAGGGCTGATCCGCAAGTGAACACGAATATCGGCCACTCCTGCGCACCGTTCGGCTACTTACGGTGTTATTGTAAACACCTTTGAACAATGGTGCCAATTATAAAACATGTGTGCTCGAAATAATTTTTCGCCAATCCGCATTGTGATTAGGCGATCAGTAGTGTGACTATGAATGCAAACAGAACTAGGATATTTCTGTGTCATTTTCGACGATATTGTTCTATTGGTATGCTTTAGAAGTCTTGTCTGGGCTGAATGAACGTGCAAATGAATCGTTCTTCGAATTTCCTTTCGTGCCTCGAAAAGCTTACTAAGATATGGTCCTGGTATCCATTGCCGGAAGGACCGGAACCAGAAAGTTTATAATCAATATTGTAATTGGTCTTCAGCTGCCGGTGGTCAGACGGTATCGGTCCTTTCATAATACTAATAGGTTTATGTATGTTTATTTACGATAATTTAATAAATAAATATACAACTGCAGTAATACAGATATCTACAGACTGTGACCTACGAGGTATAATATATTTATCAGATACCCTCTGATACAATAAAACCTTGTCACTAGTACGTTGTATTTTATAGTTGGATGAAAGGACTAAGACCATTAAAACAAAAACTAGTTTCACAGTTCCAAAACGTACCAGACCCTACCCTACGCAGACATGATTACCAGACAGTTCGGGACAGTCCACTAATACTTATGACATAGTCACCGTACAGATGATTCAATAGTGCGACATAAATATAATAGGGCAAAACGATCGAATGGTGTTTTGATAATCTAGTAGTTAGGTATCATTCATTTATTGTTACTCAACCGAGAACTATAATTTAATAATATAATTATAGCCACAACTTTAATCATTTCTTCACGTGTACCATATTTATGGTTCTGCAATGATTTGTATCCACGACCTCTTTTTCCTATGGATTCTTGTAACACCTTTCATTTGAAAGGCATATGTATATAAGCATCTGGATGCTGTGTCGTGCCAGTGAATCCTTTCTTTATTGTATCATAACAAACTAGCTTTCCGCACACGGCTTTACCCGCGTTTTTCTGTACTATAATATGTATGTTTTAAACATACAAAACGTCTTGAATCACTCTATCTATTAAAAAAAATCGCATCAAAATCCGTTGCGTAGTTTTAAAGAATTAAGCATACGTAGGGACAGACAGACAGCGGGACGACTTTGTTTTATGCTAAGTAGTGATGCCAAGCATACGAGTTCTCTGTTGGTAACCGCAACCTATAGACGGCCGCCAGCGCGTTGTTAAGTCTCATCTCATAACTATACCTGGTTGGCAACTAACATTGTCTAT
Organism: Subacronicta megacephala; assembly: GCA_958496365.1. Lineage (NCBI taxonomy): Eukaryota > Metazoa > Arthropoda > Insecta > Lepidoptera > Noctuidae > Subacronicta > Subacronicta megacephala. The sequence goes on along the minus strand of OY292516.1, from coordinate 15,889,398 downwards.
ATTGCCCTTCAAACCGAAACACCCTGACCCGTAGCAGACAAGACCCATAAGACCTGCGAGATGAGGTATTGTATTTATGTATCTGTTAATTTTTCACGAATAAACCTATCCTGGAGAAGAACATTTATGTAGGTTTACTTGTTTGGCTAACAGCTAATATAGTATAATTTTAGTGAAAAATCATTTAAAAAGTTGCCAAGCATCGGTTGCATGTGGCGATTTCCAAAAACGTAATACGTTGTAACGCAGTAAGAGCATCACTCACATTTAGATTACCTATATCGACAATTTATGGTGGTAGTATTTGAAGGGCAAGTGAGTTCACGAACATCTGACCGTGCGACCGCCTTTTTTTGCCTTCTCAAAGTAACGGGCCTTTAATGGGTTTTGCATTAAAAATATTGTGTAGTCTTCCAAGAAAGATTTTTTGCGCAGCGTATATTTCCTAATTCGCCTTTTATTTATACTGTCAAGCGGTTTGATTTTTATAAAGCGAAGTTTTGGATATGAAAATGATGATTAATATTTCTGAATATAAACTTAAGGACGTCCTATTTAGACCATGATCACGATCCTGGAATGATAAGTCTTAACCACCTCAAAAGCTACAACAAACCAACAAACCTCTTGAACAAACCCAATACCATGAAAAGTAGGATTGCCTCAAATACCGGCCAAGATCCGACCATTATGGCTCAACAATAAGCCGACAATGTAAACTAAGTGACAAAACCCGAACCTGGATACTGTCGCACAATACCAGGTGTAGTGATTACATGGTCAACGCGATATTGCGAAGAACCTTTGTTTTCTATACGCCTACCAAGAACCTAAACATTTATAAAAGTTAATTGTTCCTATTCTTTTTTACGATGACTTCCTTAACACATCTATACTTGCTAAATGCGAAAGATTTGTTTTTTACGTTTTCACAATACTACTACTATAAAAAAACTCTACAATATTAGGGCACCATAGGACATAGGTACACTCAGCATAGTAATAATATTTTAAATTGAGATAAAGAATAGACATGAGAATAATTATGATATTTCATAATATGGAATTGAAAGGTGTAAAAACAAGTCATTAAATAGAAAACTGAGATGTAGGTATTCAAAGCAGTGTTTACAAGGAAAATCACTTTTCTTAACAGTCTTTTGTTTACCATTTTGTGTCATTAATGAATTTGTCCCCATAGAGCGAAAATTAACTAAGTGTCAATTTTAGGTAAAATGAGATATTAATACCATGCTTATTACGATTTTTGTCTTATTTTTTCTATCTAACCAGCTAGGGCGTCGGACTTGCGATCATGTGGTTGCCGGTTCGAAATTCACCCATTGTTCGAAACTCACCCATTGCACTACCGATGTGAACCCACTCATAACACAAGCATTTAGCTTAGCACGAGGGGCTAGCAAGATTACTAGTAATGTGTGACCCACATAGCCAGTAAGCTTTTTTTTTAAAAAAAAAAACGGTTTATTTAAAAATTAAGATAAATAATAGAAAGTAATAAAATAAATCTTATATAATACAGTCAAAAGTTTTTAATATGACATCAATTTAAAAAGTTATGATTTTTTTATTTTTTCGTAACTGATGCCATTATCTCAAAAGTAGCCTACTGTTAGTTAATTAATTTTCGCTCTACGGGGACGAATTATTGAATTGAGAGAATCGACAATAGAACACTCCTCAGAATTTTATCCCTAATTCACTGACACACATCATGGTCTCATGAGGGCAAAACAATAGATTTTGCATTGTGTCTACAATATGGTGCTTGATGGGTTAATTGAGACCTTAAGACACCAGAACATTACACTCCTGCAGTTTCTAGAGAGGTCCAAGAGATTAAATACCATATTATATACAATCACACTCATATTCCCCAATAGGTTAGGGGAAGTCCATGAGGATTTTCCACATGCACAAAAAAAAAGGCTAGTGTTCTACCACAATTTGCCTAGGTTACATGTAACTAGAGGGTGAGCTTACTGCCAGGATTGTGGATCATGATCATGTGATTAGATCATATCTGACACGATGGACAGACAGTCCCAGCAATAGGCTCACCTACATATACTATATTTATATAAGGAGGAAAAACATAATTTAATCAAAATAAATCTGAGAGAACCCTCTTCTTTCGTAAGTAATATTTTCCATACAGGTTCTGTATAAACAAGTAATAATAACTTTAGATGGTTATGATTCTTGACATTACGGAATTAATAGCTAAAATATGTGTTACCTACATTATTCAAGAGTAAAAAAAGAAAAAAGTATAAAATGAAAAATATTTTTCATTTTATACTTTTTTCTTTTTTTTAAACTCTCACAGACAAGCATACATAGCAGCCACCAGAATATACGAAGTCGTAAGGAAACCAAACCAACAACAAACGAATTATATTCTTTTGTATAGGAGTTAATTGCGATTGTTTGAACCAACATTTTAATTGAACTTATTGTTTTGCTATCATATTTTTACATGTACGGATAAAAATAATAAGGGCATGGACAATATAAAATAGGTATTTATAGAATGTAATTAAGTATGTAAAACCCCTTAAGCCAACCCTCTGACCAAATATTCTTATCAGAGGTAAAACAAAAATATCAATTACTTTTCACTCACCAGTACTCCTTGTGGCCGTATAGCTAGGGCTCGTCAAAGCCGTATCATGTATGTGTTTGTTTACCAACTGTCCATAAGATATCACACTAGACGACCAACGTTATCAAACATTTTATTGATAAATTAGAAAGTAAATAAAATAGATATTCCACATTGATAAAATTGAGACCATGTTATAATAAAATCTAACAAGAAAAATATTTACTTTATCCGAATACGCTCACTAAATATACGTGTAATTTTGTACTTATTTATAAACAATAATGAAAGTGAAATTATTATCACGTAAAAATCGGTACACAAACTTCATCCATTGAATGAAAAATGAATCGAAGGTACAAGGTACATAGCCGTCAATGTCAAATATTAAATTTGTTATCAGCTGACATTTGTTTTTTTTTAAAAGTAACAAGTCGATTTACTCGATTGATACACCAATGAATCATGATTATATAAAATTCATTATTAGCATGGTGACTATGGCGTCTACGCTATGATGAAAATCTAAAAATTACTAACTTGGAACGTTCTCATTTGTTTACCTTTAACCAAGAATGTTATTTAATACCATCCTATAATTTATGAGATTACGAGGCAATATAAACAAGTTGATGTTCTTGTGATTAAATTACTCTCATTCACTCCTTGTCTCATCCTTACCTCTACCCACCTCCACCTTCGAAAGCCTTATTGCATCCACAGATGCGCACCTCGAGCTTCGGTCTTTAGAACGACTCGACTATGACAAGGTAGTAATCATAATCGATTCGAATGGTCATCACGGTCATCAGCTGTCAAAGGCTTACTCTTGCTGACTTTGACATTTAGTCATAGTAATGCTTGTCATTGTCAAAAATCAGAGAATAGAGAATACAATGGAATACAAGCCAATACGAGCTGGTGGCTGGCTTTGTGATTTAACATAAATTAAAATAACACACGGTACAAATATGGAAGTTAATGATCAAAAACCGAAAACGAGACCAACTAAAATTGAGGAAATGAGTAAGGAGCAAATACGACAAGCAATATTGAAGAAGCGAGAATGTAACGCGAAAGCCCAACAGATTGTTGAAAGTCTTTTGGAACAGGGTGTTACTGATGCATACCTACTCCAGTGCCTTCCAGATATTAACCAGACGCACTTTGAGGATATAATTGAGGAAAGGTCCATCATCCATTTGTGTGGCTACCCGATTTGTCAAAAGAATTTGTCAGTGAAGGATATACCAAAACAAAAGTACCGAATATCATTGAAAACCAACAAAGTGTATGACATCACTGCTAGAAAGAACTTCTGCAGTAACTCTTGCTATAATGCTGCTATGTACATCAAGAAGCAGATGTTAACCAGTCCATTATGGTTTAGAGAGTATGAGGTAATACCTAAATTCCGTCTCTTAAATGTAGACACTGTCGGCTGTATGGGAGAAGAGGTAGATTTGACATTGATTGAAAGAGTTAAAATCTCTGAAAATAAATTTACTTCAATCAATGATTTTGCTGAAGCCAGCCTCACTGACATGTCTAATAATTCCCAAGATGAAGATCAAAACATTGATGAACCTAGTAAAACAAAACAAAACTTAGAAAGAATTGGTAATAAGGAAAATTCAACAGAATCAACAGATGATATAAATGAAAAACTGGCCAATATTAAACTAGAGTGTAATGTTAACAAATCAAGTAAGCCTGATCATTCTGCCAAGATAATCAAAGTCAATCCAGTAATAGAACCACATGAAATTGAGAATCCAACGTCCATAGATACTCCTGAACCAGATGTGACCAATAAAAACCTTAAACCCGGACCTAATCCGCTGAACATAGTAGGTGACATCATAGAAAAACCAGAGAGGAAAATTGATCCCATACTAACTACTCCCATTTCTACATCAGTTGATAAAAATTGCAAAGATATCAAAACGAAAAAGGTCACGCTGAAGAAACAACCCTTATTAACCACATTAACTATTGCAGTAGAGAAATGTTTGGCTGAATGGTTCACCTTAGACACTATCCTCCTATTGTATGGAGAAGAAAAAGTCCGAGAAATGGTTGCTGACAAAGGGGAATGCATGAAGGAGTACTTAAATAATTATGCCAAAGGCATATTCTATAGTTCTAATGTATACGACCAGTACCAAGAGCTGTGTAGAAAACTAAATATGTTGGAGCTAGAAGATAGAAAATTTGATAATCAAACAATGAAAAGGGAGACAAAACCACTGCCTGACTACAGAATGCTGCAGGAGGAAAGTAAAAAAATGCAATTGAAAGTAAAAGCTTTCTTCTCAGGAGAGACTGTGGTACCAGAACCAGTGACTGATGAACTTGGTCAATCACAAGAGACAGAAGAAGAAAATCTAACAAATTTACCTCTAGTAGACAAAAATTCACAGAATGCTCTACGTAGAAAAATAGTGTGTCAACATTTAAACAAAGTATTACCAGATATACTCCGTTCTTTAGGTCTTCTGAGTCTGTCTATAAGTTCTGATATCCGTTTATTAGTGAACACTTTTAAATTGAAAGCTAACAACATAATGTTTAAACCTATACAGTGGATGTTGATAGCTATTATATTCATCAAGCTATTATCATTGAGGGACAAACGGCTAGAATACTTGCTGGAGCAACCAACTGCATATGAGCACATGCAGTTACTACTGTTGAGTTATAAGCAAGATGGGGGGTACCTCGACAGGTTAATAAGTTGGCTTACAGATATAGATAGACTGCTGGATATTAATGATAAACAGTTAACTACAGAAGAATAAAGTGTATAATAATTATTTATATTTGCTTTTACTGTTCTAGTCTCATATTGTCATCCCTTTGCTCAATTCCAGTCTTCACCTAACATGGTACCATAGAGTAACAGTGTCAACCATGGAACAATAATGGTTCCAAAATTATGTCATCAGCCAATAGAAGACTGTTGAAAACGCTGCTTACACTGCTCAACAGTGACCTATTCAGTTATTATTTAAAATGGTAACTATAACTGTATTTGCAGTGCTTATTTTTTATTATTTTTTAGCATTAAATATTGCGAAATATTCACAAAGATATGGATTTTCTAATTAAAGAAAATTCCTAGTGAAAGAAAAATTGAAAGACATAGTAATGTCTTCAATAGGTGGTGCTGACGTCGCCATAAGACGTAAAAGGTGGAAGAGAAATTCGACATCACAGGCAGTGGTCTCGGTAGCTTAGTTGGCAAAGCGTCTGGTGTACTTAACCAGAGGGACGCAGGTTCAAACCCTGCCTGAGATCGAATTTTTCTTTCACTAGGAATTTTCTTTAATTAGAAAATCCATATCTTTGTGCGTATTGGCAGTCTCGTGGTGAGGTTCAATGCGGGGGAAATACTTTTAGCATTGTTGATATGATAATTAAAACATCATCCATATTTTAATCTCCTGTGTTACAATGAGTATTAGGGCCTATAATCACTAGGGTTCTATTTGCAACTCATAAATGATATAGCTGTAGAAACTTTTAAACACAACTTTATTAAAATAAACTATAAACTAATTAACTGCTTAAATTAGGATCTAATAAAGAAAGTGCTGCACCAACTAAGTGCAATGACCCTGTTATTAACACAGACGATCTATCGACAGTGTTATTTTTTTTCAGGCTGACCAAGGCGTCAGCCACGCAACTGGCAACTGCCACATTCGTACAGCCTTCTTGGAAGTGTTGCCAGATCTGTGCGTGTTTTTCACACCTAGCTAATAATTCATCTTGTTCTACTAATGAATAATTGTCGTTGGTTCGATCTATATTTTTCTGAGCTGTTGGAATGACGAAGAAGACTTTCTTGAAGCCCACGTCTCGTAGAGGAGTCAGTAAGGTTTCGCCGTTCCTGTCGCCCGTAGCACTGAATATCAGGACTTTGTCGTGTAATCTGTAATAACCAAATTTTTTTATTAGTTATCAAAACAGCAGGTTCCCAAAAAGATAATCTTTATCTAAATACTCCTATGAACTTGTACTTTAAAATTAATATGAATGCTCAACAAGTTTAAAATTGTCACAAAAATAAATCTAAAAGAATCTTTGGAATCTTCAACGTAAACTCTTCAATGCAGAGTTCAATTTCTTATTGGCTAATTAGTAAACAAAAATAAAATGAGTCTTTTTTTTATTTCTTACCTATTATTATTCTTAAACCACTGTGCACAGATCTCCATAGACTCTTTAGTATGCGCCCCGTCCATGTAGAACTGTGCATAGTCTGTATTCAAAACATGGTACCTTCCCGGCCACTTGCAGGAAGTCAATCCGGACATTGTCTCCTTCGTCACAAAATTAACTACTGTATTTAATACTGGTGTGGTCATTCCATTTTGACCGTTAATAACGTTATTCTTAAGGCCATTTTTTGTGTGTACTGATTTGGTTATTCTTATCCACGCGTGAGCCAACTGGATGGCAAGGGAGGCATTCATCTGGTAAGCTTCTATCTCTACTGGCAAATGAGCTTGCTCTGTGTTAGGGAATGTGTAATTTTTGTAATCAGGAACTACGGTTAGGGGGCACTGAAATATAAAACATACATCATATTAACGATTCTTTTTCAAAAGAAAATTGTGTTGACAATTTAAGAACACAAATTTCCCTAGACTCGAAACAAAAATCCATGGAACATAAAATAAATATTTATCTATGAAGGGAATCGAAACCGCTACACGCGAAAACGTGTAGTCAAATAATTAATCCATTAATTGAATTTTAACATCCCAAATAACATTTTCCTCGACTTAGGAATCTAGAAAGGACTGCCTCGTTGGTCTAGTGGTCCCAATCGCGACTGCTACGCTAGAGGTCTTGGGTTCGATCCCCAGGTCGAGCAAAGTGTTATTGAGTTTTTCTATGAAATTCTCAGTAGCAGCTCGGAGTCTGGATTTGTGCCCGGTGAATGGCAATAGGCTCGCCCCCTATTACATGGGACCCAAAACATACCGGCGAACTGTGGGTGTACATTAAGTACACCTCTGCCTAACCCTTCGGGGAATACAGGCGTGATGGTATGTTATGTTATGTTAGGAATCGAACCTAGTACCGCGGCAGTCGTCGCGGTTCGGACCACTAGAATAATGAGGCAGTCTAAAATTACGTTCAGTTTTTTCAGTTCTACGACATGCCGGTTTCCTCACGATATTTTCCTTCACCGTGTGAGAAGTGGTGATAAAATAATCTACACAAACTAAAACAGCTATCTGGCTTCGAACCTAGGACCTACAACACTTAAGTCGCGGCCACCACCGCTCAAAAAGTAAATTACCTCAAATTGATTTGCAACGTTTTTCAGCACATCCATGGCTTCCGCTGGCTGCTTCACAGTGTAGGCCTCGCAGCCGCTCTTCATGACCCCCGCCTTAGCTGCCGCGATCTCAGGTAAAGTGGTGCCCAGTATCGCCGTGTGGTCGAGGCCTAACGCCGTTATGCCCACCACTGGGACTTTCCTGGGGAAAGAGTACAATATTGAGGTCATGTGACAAGTGTCATCACAAATTACTCTTGTGAGTAAAGATTACATGCATCTTGTACCTAAAACCTTGTCTTGGTTGTCTTCAGCAAAGCGCGTAAGAGTAGTAGAGGTGATAGTATTCGATTCCCCGGTCGAGCAAAGTGTTATTGGGATTGAAAATTCTCAGTAGCAGTTCAGTTGGCTCGCCTCCTATTACATGGGACTTATTAATACCGACTTAATGTGGGTATACATTAGTATGCCTCTACCTAACCCGTCGGGAGATATAAGCGTGAAGGCTAAAGCCGTTATAAAAGTAGGTAGCTCATAAAAACTTACAGGTATTGAGTAACGTAAATGCTAAATTACAGGACAGGCGCAATTTTATAAAGTACCGTAATAAGCGAGTACCGGCGCAATTTAACAAAACTGCGTAATCAATAACTATACTCCATTTGGTTAGGTACTTAACTAAAGGTAAACAAATCATAAAAAAGGTTCTTTTATAGGGCCATTTTTCATTTGACACAAAAGGTAACCAAAATAAATTATTTAATCATTCAAAATAATTTTCCTTTACTATACTAGCATATTTTACTACTTTGTTTAATATTAAATGGTAATTATTAATTCTTAAGCTTGCGACCAATAAATAAATCAAATCTGATAATTATGTCATAAAGTATTGCAATGTGCCTACTAGAAAGAATCTAAAAAGACAGGAAATCAAAACATTTTTCTACATAATAGACTTATGGTAACTCGAAAAAATTAAGACGTAGTAGCGCGAGGAAGCGCGGCAAAATAATTAACCGATATTATACTTAGTCGGGTAACCAGACGCCATTCGTAACAGTTTGTATTTTCGTTCGTTTTTGTGTTTCTTTTGCCGTAATTAGTTATAGTTTTGTTTGTTCGTTGTTTTTATTGATTGTTATTTGTATTGTTATTAATTTCACTCCCAATACATAAGATACCATTGTAATAAAGGTTGAAGACCCCTGAACGCCGCCATTTTTATTGTTTACCTTTAGTTAAGTACCTAACCAAATGGAGTATAGAATCGATTTTGAGCCCTATATCTACGTCTATGAAGTCTAAAACTGAATTCGTGATATACAGACATAGTACCTTAGAACATTAGTATAGTCTACGATGCCGCCGATGCCCACTTCCACTATGGCGACATCCACCTTCTCTTTTAGGAACACGTTGAAAGCCATCACAGTTAGAAACGAAAAGTACTTCGGCATGTCACCCTCAAAGGCCTGAAAATATATTATTTCACCTTTTAGCAGAAAAAAATATGAGTAGCTTTAACAATAAGAGAGATAAGAGCTTATTAAAAGAAAGAAACTGTCTGTATACACATTTAAAAATATTTTGCAGTTACCAGAGTCTGTAAGTTTAACTGCGGTATAAATGAGAATATGAATTAATGGTATTTATTCAAATGAAATTATGTTATAACTGCCTCATCGATTTAGCAGACGCAAATGAGATTGCTGAGCGTGAAGTCCTGAGTTCCATTCGGTCAGACAGTGTTAACTTGTCAAGCGGCATATTGTAGACACAATGCAAAATCTATTGTTATGTCCTCATGAGGAACCTGTATGCATTGACGGGTTAATGGGTTTTTTATGCAATTCTTAATTGCAGCTAGGAGTTTCGATTTGTGGCCGGTTAATGGCAATAGGCTCGCCCCCTATTACAGGGACTAAAATCATGTAGGCAAACTGTAGGTAACCTGTAGGTAACCAGTACACTTCTGCCTAACCCTTCGCAAGGCATTGTGAATTAAGTCAGATATATGCATCACAGAATCAATACAAATAACTACATGCTTTATTAACAGCCATAATTAGCGTCAGTTTTGTTTACAACTTTAATAAACGTCAGTTCGATACCTTAGTGCCGTCCAGCATATCATGGACCTGATGGAAATGTTTCGCGAACTTGTCCTCAGAAATGACGCGGCCATCGAGACGGATGCGCTCGCGCACGGCCACGAGGTGCGGCGACGAGTAGAACCCTGTGCGGAACCCGTGGTGACGGAGGATCGACTCGCACATAGCGCTTGTTGAACCCTGAAAATTATACCACGAGTTTGTACCCATACTATGTATCTTTATGTAATCATTATACAGTGTATTCGTACAGTTTGTTCGAAATAAGTAAGCCGATCGGAAGTTAGCCGTTCCGAACTACCGCGGTGATAAAATCGTTTAATTAAGTGTTTTAATACATAAAGATCGAAATCAGTAAACAAAATAATTAGAAATGTGAAACATATACGACTCTTATTACCTTTACACCGACTCTTTTTATTAAAAGTTACTACTTCTAAACCACTCGCAGACAACTTCCGATCGGCTTACTTATTTCGAACAAACTGTAATTCGGGGAAAATTTATTTATAGAATTATGATGTGGCCTGCACAGCAGTCGACATACATACTGTTTGCGTCAAATAATTATCCAAATAACCAAGGTCAACATTCTTTATATAAACTAGAAACTTTAACATGATATATAATCACGCTTGTACTTCCGAAGGCATGATGTACGATGTACGAGTGTAAAACAAGAGTTCGCCGGTATGTTCAAGTTCCATGTAATACAGACAGAAATCCAAACAGCTACTACTGAGAATTTTAATAAAAATCCCCAGTGTCACTTTGTTCTACCTGGGAATAGAACTCAGGATCTCCATTGGAGCAGTCGCACATAGACTTATGACGCAGTAACACATTATAATAAAATAAAAAACATAAATAAATTCCCATATATTATGCTTACCTTTCCTTTTGTACCAGCAATATGTATCACAGATAGTTCATCCAACTTTGTCAGACTCACTCCAGTTCTTGACAAATATCTCTCCATGTCTTCTAAATTTCTGCATTTCTAAAATATAAGTAATATGGCGTCATCAATCATCATTGCATTAAGATTACATCATCATTGTATTTGAAAAAAATTGGCAAACCATTTATTTATTTTTAAGACAATTTTTAACCCCCTACTCCCCTATAAAAAATAGGAATTGACTGACCGCCTCCCCGTTTGATTATTATTAATATATTACTTAATAATCTGAAGGAAAAAAAAACAATTTGTTTTAAAGGAATACTTCAAAAAGTTACTGACTTTGTGTATTTTTATGATCATATCCGCTTTCCCTTCCCCCTCCCCATTAAATTATCTCACGTGATAAATAAATGGCGTCTAGACTGACAAGGTAGGGCGTCATACTTACTTGACCAGTTTTTATGTCTTTCCTGATCTGTTCTATGGTAGCCTTGTTTGATTGCAGTAGATTTAGCTTGCGAACAGCCTCCTGGAATCAACAAATACCCCATTGAGTTGTCTGTGAAGGCAAAGAGTGATACATTTTGAATATGCTAACTCTATTTTCTAGGTAGTTCCAGCAGGTTTCCTGGAAATTGAAATCCTCGGCACCCAGACATCTAATGCTGTCCTTGGGTAAGTTTGTCAGTTTTAGAATGAAAGCCAGACAGGTTTTTATGGATATATCTAGCCAAACATATACAAGTCCAATCTTTCAGGCTATGCAGCAAAAAGATAATTGAAATTGATGGTTAGCTAAAAATATCCAATATTGTTCCTATTTAACATGTGTCATATAACACATAAATAAATATAAATTCTTTAATAACATCAAACACCAAATTTAAACATAAGGACCATCCCATATTATCCTTAGTGAATTATATAAGTATGGTATGTAGGTAATGATTTAAAATAAACAACATAAGAGTTCTAGAACAAATTACTATTAAAATTTTCTATTGTAATATGAATATCATTAAACCATTGTAAGAAAAGAACCATAACAAATAATTTGTTTCGTTAGTTATGTTTCAGCTTTTATAGATAAGATTAGGAACTTTTAGTTATAGAAAACACAATTTTTTATACATAAATGAATGTGTATGTTAAAGGATGAATTAAATAATGTTATTAGAAAACAGAAATAATATGCTTAAATTTAAGGACAGATAAGGAAAATTTGTACCAAAACTAAAGTCCATAGCACAATATTAATAATTTATATAATAATTTCCTTATGTCACTGTATTATATGTACCAAATAAACTATCATAATTAGAAAAGCAAATAAATACATTATCACATAATGTATCTATGAAATTCTCAGTAGCAGCTCAGAGTCTGGATTTGTGCCCGGTGAATGGCAATAGGCTCGCCCCCTATTACATGGGACCCAAACATACCGGCGAACTGTGGGTGTACATTAAGTACACAGCTCTGCCTAACCCTTCGGGGAATACAGGCGTGATGGTAATGTCACATAATGTATACTATGTATAAACCATTCCAAATGTTGAGTCACTCTAGTGAAAAACATGCTGAATGATGTAATCTTGTCTAGAAGAATATAATATGTGCCAAACAAGGAAGAATGACCTCATCAATGCACATGATTTTTTTATTGCCGCTATACCAACACCGGGTCAGAGAGTAGTCTTAGGAGCAAATTTGTTACCAAATTTGTTTGTGTTTTAACCAAGATATAAATAAACTTTCTCATGTTTGAAGGCCCTAACAAAGATTTAAATTTTTAATTTTTGTTAAGGTACAAATATTAAACATTTAGAATTTAAAGAAAGTATAAAAATAGCATAAAACCAGCACAGACTAAAAAAATTGCGAAACCTAACTTAAACTTTCATTTCTAATAATTATATGAAACATTTTAATGGGCAAGATTCTGGTGTAACTATTGTAAACTTTCTTAAACAGTGTGATGTGGCAATCCTTCATATTATTAAAGATTTGAAAAAATAAACATTACTCGTACAGCAAACTCACTCTCAAACAAAATTTATAAAACAAAAATTATCTTTACAAGCCATACCTCATAACCCGTTTTTGTCGAACACATCCTAACAACTATCCTAGACACTAAACAACTATGGAATGAGCGCACGCTGTTCATCGCACGTCATCCATCCAATTCCAATGGATCGTGCAACGACGTAATTTTAAGGCAAAAAACAGTGACCTTGCAACGTTCAGCTAGCTAATAAAATCGCATGGCGATTCTCTTGGTCTGCTGCTACTTATCGATGAGGTATACGACATCTGACCCCCCTCATGTTAGCTTTTGTCACAACATCGAACCGAATCAAGCCGGTAATTAGTGATAATCGTTTCGAAGAACTAAACAAAAGTTACGTAAACATAACCTAAATAACAATAACAAAACAAGAACAAGCATGACATTAATCAATTTGACGTATATGACATCTGCGACAGCTGACATTGTCATTTGACAATCTGAAAACAATCTTCTTGGCGTTCAGAAACTCGCGAGAATCATTCATTTGATGAATATATTTAATAAAACAAAATTAAGTAACCACTTCAAAATAAAGAAGATTTAGAAGAGACGTTTTAGAAGATGTACCGCAGTGGCACGCAACCACTGCGGTAATAAATTAATATACGATATAAAATTTTACGGGTTGGGGTCAATGCTCGGTCAATGACTTATTAAATATATAAATAGTAGTATAGGCATAGTGAAATAGGGTCGTACTATTTCGCATTCATGATTACTGTGCTTACTTGTTTCAACCATCCCAATCGCATGGTTGGGGTCGGGGCCACGGGGAAAGTGGTATTTACTTCGTCACTTCTAGACGGATAATACAACTCACAAAATGTCAACAAAAAATAGGTAACAATCTACGAATAAATAGAGAATTATTTATTCGTAGGTAACAATACCTACTTACTGCACACATTATGATTACCTACTATTATCAGAAAAATAAAAAAAAAACGTTGTCAGAAATCTGTTCAATTCTTATATTTTTTCAGTGTGGGAAACCACTATCGTATTTTCTAATTTATATTGAACAGGAGGTTTTTTGAGTCTGCAAAATGACTGAAACCGACAGCACGAAAAGACCATTGCAAATGCCCGCAAAATTTCTACCAGAACTCGAGAAGTACAGGGTTTATCAAATGATAAAGGTTTTTCAATACTTGTTTTTCAATACAATTTTTTTGCTTGCTAAAACGATTACATTAGTAGAATTACTTTACCAGTTTAGGTGCGTAGTATCTGCAACTGGCGCTTGTATGACACTATGTATGAATGTGGATCAAGCAAAAGAAATATGCAGGAATCGTAGCAAATTACGTTCTGTAATTTCTGCTTACCGCTATAGGAAAAAGGCGTGAGTGTATGAATGTATGTATGCATGTATGTACACATGTATGTACACATGTGTACTTTTTTAGCCCAAATTATAATTTAAACCACAACAACAATATTTAATAAAGGATTTTTTCTCAGGATATGGTCCGAAATCTGATCATTCATCTTCCAAGGGATCATCTCAAGCATATGAAACAATTTTTAAGCCATCACCTGTATACAAGTGAGGCATCCCGCGTGTTGATGCTTATTGAGCCGGAACTCATCATAGGTAACGGTTAATGCTTTCCAAGACAAAACATCATCTCTCTTCGTACTTACAGGGGTATCGAGAAAGAGTACGGTATCCATCCATATCCAGCATAGTTGATAAGTAATAGTTGCTAGATTACTTATATGTTTTATCATCGTCATCATACTTCGGCCTATTGTCGTCATTGCCTGACAACAAAACAAAGTTAAAATTGGTAAAAAAATAGAAGTTGTATGCATTTTAATTTTGGGCTAGACAGAGCGCGCTATATAGGCTTGTAACTACATAATCTGATATGCCATACAATTTGTATACCTATGTATGTACTAACAAAAATACAACAGGTATCTTCATTTGTCGTCAAAAAAATTTTATAGGTAGTAATCCACTATATTTTTGTATTTTTTTGCATTTTCTATGCTGTGATTATATAGATTACGATTTTTGACATTACTATAATAACTTTATCTTTTCACAGATATACACTCGTTGGCGAAACAAATGATAAAAGACTTCGGTTGTTTCGTAATAACACGTCGGTGCGTGATGGATCGTTATGAAAAAGTAATGGACTTCGATATTTCTCACCTTCTACTTGATATCGATAACTATTATTCGTAATGATGATAATCGATTACGTTATGTCTTGCTCAGCATGATAACTACGTGCCGGGATGCATTTCTGCAGCATTGATGTCGGAAGTAACGAAAGCGTTGATTCTGAGAGAACCGGTACCTCAAGCTGGGTGGCTGATGTTCGGTAATACTTGATATCCTCATACCTTCTACCTCGTATTCTCTTTGATCCTTGCTATCTCATCCATCCTCTCCCTTTCCTAATTATGCTGGCATTGGCATCTAGTCTAACGAGATGCAGCTGAACATCAGAATTTTAAACGAAACGACTGCCATCAGACCTCAACAGCAACTCAGTTTCTGGGCAACACCGATATTCTAAGGATGGACTGGTTCTTTAGGTTCCCCGGTCTTTTCGGGCTTCTAACTACAACTTCTCACTGCATAGGTGTTTGTATGACAACAGAGACTGACGGCTTTACGTGCTCTCTGAAGCACGGTAGGGTCTCGAACAATCTACTTTCTGCAGATCTGTTGATCAGCGCAGTCATAACTTAGCTGCGACACTTTCTTGATTCTGTCTACCTCCTCTTGGGTTTCATTCTTGGGCTGGTTTTATACTTTCTTTACTACATACTTATTGCAAGGCCTTACTAAGCAAAAGGATATAATATCAATGTAGATATACTAAGAATTAGTAATTACGTGGCCCTTGCCTTGCCGTGGACATAAATATCTCTTCATCAGATCATCCATGCACGGTCCGCGAGGCACGTTGCCTTCAGCAGGACGGCATACTCCCCTCGGTGACGCTGGTGATGATGAGAACACCACCAGTCGCGCCGCCCGCTGTCAGCAACCATACTCCGAAACGGAACTTTTTCCAGCAAGACTTCGAAGGGCTCAAGTTTGCATACAAGGCTACGTTGAAGGTGGACATAAAGTAGTTTATAAAACTCATAAACGGCTGGACTCTGGACAAACTGCCTCATTGTCTAGTGGTCCTAAGCGCGACTAGAGGTTATTAGGGTTTTCCAAAAAAAAACCCCATTTATGTAATATTACATGGGACCTAAACATACGAGCGATCTGTGGGTGTATATTAAATACACCTCTGCCGAACACTCCGTTATTTTAGACATTCATACCTACTAAGCAAATAATCTCGCAATAATTCACATTTGTAGTATGCATTATCGCACTGTCCTGGCTCCTAGGATGGTTATAATAATAATAATTTTTCTACTTATTATTTTGCAGGAAGTGCACATCGACCCTGAAGATACTTCAGAAGGTATATCTAATAAATGCTTCAATGCTGTGCGCGCCTGCCACGCGGGGGCGCAGGGCCCAAAGCAGGGCATCCACGTGATCGGAGCGCCCAGCGTGTACCGGGTGCTGCTGCTGGGGCCGCGGGGCTCCGGCCGGAGGACTCAGGCGTACCACCTCGCTAAGCATTTCGGTTTGGTATACTGTACGTTTCCGGATTTTCATTATACCTACCTATCCTTTATACAGAAACGCTCACACCTACAGACTTAATGAGCGTAAGACATCATCATCATCATTCACAGCCTGAATCCACCCACTGATGGGTATAGGCCTCCCAAAGTTTATGCCATCCACCACGGTCCCGTTCCACTCTGATGCAACACCGAACGACTTGAATTACTTATGTCGTCGACCCATCTTGCTGCTGGACGCCCGACACTCCTACTGCCATCCCTCGGCCACCATTCAGTCATTGCCTTACTCCACCTGTCTTCACTCTGTCTCGCCAAGTGTAAGACATAAAAGATGATTATCCTAGAAGATCTTTCGACACACGTTTGGCGCATGTTTGGAGTAGCGGGTAGTGGTCACAGCGCTACTACCATAGCGCCGCGTGCTTGACTTTGATTCGCAACGGATGCAAATAGACTTATGTGTTCTACAGATATTTATTTAGAGTCTGGGTGTAGGTACTTTGATTCCTCCAGTACAGGGCTTGTCCCCTAGTGCGAGAGGAATCTTTTAAAAAAATAAACAATCTCAGAGAATCATTTAACCAATCCCCTGAATCATAGCATTACGCATTGAACGTTGAACGGTACCTATCTATTCATGTGAATATACAAGTTAGAATTTCCTTTTTTATAATACAGTGCACTTCGACGAGGTCTTCAGTGAGGCTATGGCTAAGAATGACAGCACTGGAGAAAGAATCCGTAAGTACGGGACCAGCATTCAGCTGAGAGCAGAAGCAATCAGACATCGCCTGTTAAGGAAGGTTAGTTTATTATAAGCGTTTGAATATTATACTAAAATTTGGAGGTGCCTCATGTAAGAAGGGCTTGGACCAGTCTAACCAGAGTACCCTAAGCGAGTACTCTGGTTTTCCTTGAATAATCGTATTCAGAAACATAGTACTTAGTTCTTCTTCAGAATAATAGTAGGTAGGTTTAGGTATCAGAGCTAAGGATGGCGGTAAAATAATGAATAGGGCGTCGGATTTGCGATCATGTGGTTGCCGGTCCCATCCATTGCACTACCGAAGTGAATCCACTCGTAGCACAAGGATTTAGATTAACAGAATACAAAAGTAATGTCTAGTCTAGTCCACAGGCCACATGGCTAGTGAGCTTATTTTTTTTATAATGAGATATCATCGATTTGCTGCTACTAAACTACCTATTGTAAGTATCCCTACAATAGGTAGTTTTTCAACGTTCGAATTTACTTAGTTCCAATCGTAACCTGTTGAAGCCTTGCTGGAAGCTAGGTAATGGTTGCGGGTAGAAAAAGTCCGTGTCTTTAAAACTTCCAGTCATTAAAATTGTTCGAATCGTGATATTGCGTGAATTGTGTTATTGTATAGTGTGTAGTATAGTAATTGAAATTCTACTGCACACGCGACTGTTAAAAACCTTATATTAAGAGACAGGTTCTTTTAAAACCAGGACTGTCTTGACAATGGATGGGTGCTGACCGGGTATCCGACTTGTGGGAACGACTTTGAGAGTCTGGAAGCCATGCCGACTCCTCCCAATCGGTGAGTATCTGCAACTCCACGTTCCCACTGATGACAAAACATGTTGCAAACAGCTACCTATCCCTCTCACTCTTTGCGAGAGTAAGACAGATATTTGCAACATGTTTTGTCGTCAGTGGGAACGCGGGGTAAGTATGATTCTTCATTTCGTCACTTAGCGAACCATACCGCGTAAGTCGAGATTTGACGAGTCCGACTTTTAAATATGTACAGTTGAATTCAGGTTTTGCGTGCGCTTTCAATCAGAAGCAATTAATCAAAAACTTATCAAGCGTAAGTCACTTTGTCATCATTGTGCGCATACAGTATGGCGGAATAACGACTTATGTGTGGTACCGATTAAGAAGTTACTCAACCGTATATCAGATTTTTGCCTTTCGTAAAAAATCGGCAAAATTGACTAAATGCCGTATTGTTAGCTAAGCGACGATTTTTTCACGTTGATCATTTCCGAGGGTTGTAACGAATCCCTTTAAGAGCCAATGTCTGAACTTTCAACTGCCCTTTACTTACTGTTCCCAATAGAAATCAGAAAACCATAACACGGTCTACTTATTATCTAAACGAATACTTACATACCTATTGTAAAATGGAAAGATTCGATTGTTTGTTTGTTTGCATTGAAGTCTCTGAAAGTACTGGACCGATTTGAAATTCTTTCACCAATGGAAAGCTACATTATTCCTGAGTAACATAGGCTATTATCCCGTAAAATGACAAGAAACGTATACTCCACGCGGGTGAAGCCGCGACCGAAAAGCTAGTATAATATACGTCAGCCGTTGGCCGCCATTTCACCCACGTCCCAAAAGGATTTACTTACTATAACTTGGCTTTTGGGCGGCGTAACATCATCACAACAACACAACTGTGAAAACCTCATCCAATTTCATGCAGTAGGTTTTGCGTGATAAGTCTATGTACAGACATACAGACATACAAAAATTCTAAAAACTTGTGTTCTTGTTGGCTTCTGTTGCCCTATATAGACCACAGAGTTTACTCTGTGATATAGACAATGTACAGAACACAGATGCCTGCGACAATTTGCGTGTTCTATGTGTTTCATAGCATGTATATTTATCAACTTTTCTGCCATGAAACAACTATAACTTCCAACCAACTTAATAACAAGTAAACGACAACAAAAAGTATATAGACCGAGTTAAAGTATATTGACCATTGTCCACTAGCGATTTATTAACGCACTAAGTGGAACAATGTTAGCAATATTAGATTTGAAGATGACGTACTTGCACAGTGCACACCACAGATTTAGCACAATATACAAGATGTAGTACCTATAACTCGAAAATCACGTCGTCACTTCATGCGGCCGCACGGTGGGCTGAAAATCGGCTTTCATAGACATAGGGATTTCAATTTGCAAGTGCCGGATTTTTTGCCGGATATCGCTTCTATTAGTTATTACTATATTCAAAAATGACACCAGAGTTAATTCTGCACAAAAACGAAGGAATTATAATTTTTTTAAGAAAAATTTGTATGGAGCAGGTATTAAAAAGTTAATTATCTCGTAAACAGCAAGGAAAACCGTAATATCCTTACAGGTGGTTATAGTACTAATTATTTATGATTTTTTGACATATGTCATATAACGGTTATTGCTGCTAATTTTTTTTTAAAAATCGTCAATATATTTTTATTTATTTTTACATATGAAACGGTTCCTTTTAGTGTTTAAGTTGAGGAACACAGACTTTTAACAACACGTAACATAAAATAGCATCATCCTTATATTCCCGAAGGATTAGTCAGAGGTTTAGCGTACATCCACACTAAGACAACTATGTTTGAGCTAGATACCTATGTATCAATACAAAATGAGTTTTAAAACTTTACATACAACTAAAATACCAAATAACAAATTTTTATTTGGTATTTTGGTACCAAGTAAGTGGTATTGTTTGTAACCAGTCTGAAACTATGTGATTAAGTAATTACAATGATTTATTCTTCTAATAAGTCTGAATAGGTGATTAAATGATTGTTAATGATTTCTGATAAGTAAGCTAATTTGTTGATTAGTTGTGTTAAGAGTTCTAAGATTTTTTTTTGACGATTATAAATTTTCATTAGCACATCTTTTAAAACTCTAATGAGGGTAGTTAAATAATTATCGACGTTTTGCAATAAAAGGGCTAAAATTTTGCTTTATAATTTAGATTGTTCACAACTGTGTAACTGCTAACACACATTTTGTGCTCTGCGACTATAAAATCTTAAAATGGAAAGTTTAATCACCAATTTAGACTTGTTTGTTCTTCTAAAAAGTGAGAGTACTTCATTTAATAATGAAGTATTGTTTGGTGCAGTTGTATCCCGCATAGGCGATTGCCTTTCTGCCGAAGATCGAGTAACTCTCGAAGAATTTTGTCGGAAATTCACACGAGCTGCTTTACAGAGGTGGCAGAAATCCAATCGATTCCTTGATAACTTTAGAAGACTGTACGGAAATTGGCTGCAAGCAAATATTGATTGCCCAAGTTGTGTGCAAACTTTAGTTAATCAAGAACCAACTGTTGATGAGATACCGAGCACAATCAGATCTTTTATCAAAGCGATCATCATCCGTTGGAACAATGACAAAAAGGTCCTGAAAACCATTCGAAGATTTGGGAAGTAAACAGAAAAAGAGAAGATCTGATGATCATACAGGCGAAGACTCCAGTGAATTGACATATGCAACTGCAGCGCGTTTAAAAGAAGAAGGGCATGAGGATATCGCATCTGTGATCGAATACATGTTGAAAAATCCTGAAGCAGCTGTTAAAATTAAAGAATCGCTTAAGACATCAGTGAAAACAAGCTTAAATATGCTTGTTGTTTCTTTGGATCCTTTCCTAAGTGCACAAAGGCCTAAGTTAGATGCCAAGAGAAAGCAGAGCTTTTTTTCTGAAACTCGACTTAAGTCAGTTGCAGGAAAGTGACTTCGAGTTTTTAGATATATCCAATCTAGATTCTGATTCAGAATTAGAGTCCGACAACGACAGTGATAAGGAAAATGCATAATATTTGATTTATTTTTTTCTATTTTTGCAATTTTGTTAAATATTTTTCTTGTTTTATATATTTTTAATATTTAGGTCAATAACATTCTTCATAATTAACAATGTTCTTAATTAAGTCACTAAAAGGAACCGTTTCATAAGTAAAAATAAATAAAAATATTTTGACAATTTTTAAAAAAAAATTAGCAGCGATAACCGTTATATGACATATGTCAAATAATCATAAATAATTAGTACTATAACCACCTGTAAGGATATTACGGTTTTCCTTGCTGTTTACGAGATAATTAACTTTTTAATACCAGCTCCATACAAATTTTTCTTAAAAAAATTATAATTCCTTCGTTTTTGTGCTGAATTAACTCGGGTGTCATTTTTGAATATAGTAATAACTAATAGAAGCGATATCCGGCAAAAAATCCGGCACTTGCAAATTGAAATCGCTATGTCTATGAAAGCCGATTTTCAGCCCACCGTGGGCCGGTTCATTGCCCGGACACCATTCTAGAAGTGTAAGATGAAGACCAATAAATAAAACAAAATAATGCAACTTGCACTTTCATTTTGTTCAGCTTTACAAGACTACGATAATGTAACCTGCTTTCTAAGTGAAAGTACCTACTTCATTGTAATTTTTTATAAAAAAATTAGACTCGTTGGAATGGAGTACGCTACGGTAAGTTAATTTGTTTTATTGTTTCACCTATTTAGACCGAAATCGATCTGTCTAAAGGCAAACTGTGGGTATAGTTTGATGTGTCTCAGTGGAAATACGTACTACATGTATAAACGTGAGTCAAGGGCTTTAGTTAAAGACTGTTCACGGCTTAAGAAACCTAATGATGAACAGCAATTCTTGTAAAAATCCTATGGGTTTGTTTTCAATAATTAAGTAAGTATTTCTTGAGGTTATATGTACCTAAGCTTAGCCCCGAGCTAGGGCTAAGCTTGTAGCCCTATAGTTTGTCAGGGCACTATAGCCCTATAGTTAGCCGACTACAGGGAATGGGGAGGCAAACTGTGTGTGTGTCTATGACGATTACCGGCACTATATCAAATTATCGGTTTAACGTTGTCTACCTTCTATGTCTATATCACTTCGATTGATATGCCGATGAATGTATTTTGTTCAGTATAATATTCCTGGACACTGACTTGGAGACCTGCCGCGCGAGGTCCATGGCCCAGGGCTACGACGCCTGCACCGGCGAGAAGGTGCCGTACGGCTCCGGGCCGCGGGTCATACGTCACCCAGACCATGACGAGGCTCGGATGGAGTATGAGGTAACATAATGCCTTCATTACATTGATACTATTTTTTATATTCTAGATATAGCGTAAGTATAAGGATCGCTTTGTTTTAAACAGAAATGGCGTAGTCTACAACCGGAAGGTAAGTATTAATTTCTTCATAAAGATATCCATGTATGTGTGTATATCGAGGGCCTAGGTAGTTCCCTTAACTTTTCGTACCTATATATCTAATATACTTTTAATTGGGTACCCAGAAAGGCTCAATACTAATGTAATGTAAACTATAACTCAGTCTCAGAGCACATGGCACACCAATAAAGGTAGCTTTATACATGTCCTTGTTTACACAGTGGGACTATTATTTCACGGAGGCGTTAGCAGAGCTGCGTGCGTCGGCTGGTATAACGGCTGTGGAGATAGATGCCAACGAACCCTACGGTACGTAGACACGTCAGAGCATTTTACCAACATACAGTTTGTTCGAAATAAGTAAGCCGCTCGGAAGTTAGCCGTTCCGAACTACCGCGGTGATAAAATCGTAATACATAATTATCGAAATTAGTAAACAAAATAAGTAGAACTATGAAACATATACAACTCTAATTATTTTTACACCGACTCTTTCTATTAAAATTTACCACTTCTAAACCACTTGCAGACAACTTCCGATCGGCTTACTTATGTCGAACAAACTGTAAGTACCTACTTAAGTTTATCTGACGACACTACAGACACCCTTAGAAAGTTCTAAATTGAAAGAGAAAACCGATTTATAAGAAATCAATCAGTATTCTTGATAGAGGTATCCCAGTGTCTTGAAATATTTCTTACGACTACAATGTCATAGTACACACGGCTACACATCAAGCTATACAAAACCGGATTAGAGTTTAGACTGACCTTCCGTTGTAAAGACTTTCCGTAGAAGTTAAGGCCAGCCTATACTGGATTTGTATAGCTTGATGTGTGGCCGCGCCGCGCGCCGTGCGTACCTATGGCCGGTCTGTAATTTCTGCTTACCCCAGTTGTAAAAAAGGCACATGTTCTAAGATAAAAAACATCGAATCACAGGGTAACACGTAGGAAAATGAAATTTCATATTCAATAGCCATTAGTTGAAGTTCTGCATATCTATCAACATGTTTGGCTTTGAATTATGAGTTCACACGCCCGATCAAGATCAAGGGCAATATTCGTATTGTCGTCGCAGTCGTCCATTTTGTAACTGTGTGTTGTTCGCTACTGTCGCTACTTCGCTGTTTCGTCAGTGCGTTTTGTCATCAAGAGAGCGTCATGACGCGTTGAAATAACTATCTATTTATTCATTGACACGTGTAGTGGCCGTGATTCCTCCATTATTGACTGTTTGTTTTAGGCAAATGCCACATAGGTATCTCGTGTAACCGTATGTTTTATTTCTACTGCTAAAAACTATTTATACCTACCTAGATAAAATAATAACATCGGGTTTCCAATAAATGATCCACCTACTATCGAATCGCTTGCTACGTATCTGTATATTCTGTAAATATGGATAGTAATTAAAATATGTCCATGTGCTGGAGCAAATAAAATTTTCTATATACCTACAAAGATTTGTGAATAGTTGTGATGGGTTCGATCCCTTCGATCGAACAAATATTTGTGACTTGTGTAGGTACAGCCAAGTTTTCGTAAGCATTCCATCGTGTTGACGAAGTCTTTGTACTATGAAACTTAAAATTGGTGATGGTGGCCCAGCCATAATAAGCTTTACGAAATACTCAACTGTAGGAAGTACTCTATTTTGTTTTAGAAAAAGTTCAAGTGAAGATCCAAGCGGCTGTAATCGCTGCGCCGCTCTTTGACATAGAGTTCTGTTCTCTAAAACTGCGCGATGTCCACGCCGAATAGTTTATTCTAGTGTAATTCCATTATGGTTTCAGAAATAAAATATGTTATCGTTAGAAAAATGTTTTATTTATGTACTCCTCCGTACTTCATTTCAAATTATTTAATTACTACATAATTATTTAATTATTCTGCTAATTATGAACTAACAATTCTGCAGTCTCAAAATAATTACATACATACAGTTTAAGAACACTGAGTTAGTCTCCTGGATGTAATGAGACTCAAATCGATTCATCGGCGGAAGACGAAACGATAATCGGAAAGTCATGGTATCAGGCGTCACGCAATTCACACGCGAAACTATTGCTTTCACTAAAAATAAAAATGCATCAATTTTTACAATTAAGTTCACGCACCAGACATACGCGCATGCGCAGCGGCAGAAACTCGATCAGATCTCGGCTCTGTGACGGCAGCCCGCCCGCCGCACACGCCACTCGCACGCAATACACATATTCAAACATACAATAAATATACACAACACGAGCTAAAACACTCTGCATCCGTGTGTCGCTGCAGGCTGTGCAGCGCGACAACGAGTCATGGGGCACATTCTGCAGCAATCGGAGATCACATTTGGCTATGATCACACGTTTTTAAAGTCTGTTTGGTTACAACTCGTCTTTAAAATCTTCGTCTTCACCTCCCGCGCCGGGTGGAGGTACGCCTCCTTGTCCTTGGTACAACTTGGCGATGATGGGCTGAACGACGTCCTCGAGGGACTTCTTCTGTTTCTTGTACTCCTCAGAGTCGACGTCCTGGTTGTCTTCCAGCCATTTGATGGCGGCATCGATCGCCTCCTCCATCTTGGTCTTCTCGTCATCACTTAGCTGTAGACAACGAAAAGAATATTATTAGCTAATGATGTTAAAAAAGCTGCAGATTACAGCTTTTGGTGAAGAAAAAAAATGTTACTAAACAAATGACAACTGAAGTAGTTTATCTTTACTGCCAACCAAATATAAATTAAGTAGTAATACCAACCTTAGCACCAAGTTTTTCTTTGTCCTGGAGCTGGTTCTTGATGGAGTATGCATAGCTTTCCAGCTCATTCCTGGCCTCAACGCGCTCCTTGAGCCTCTTGTCCTCATCGGCGAACTTCTCGGCATCCTTGATCATCCTCTCAATGTCTTCAGGCGTCAGTCTGTTCTGGTCGTTGGTGATCACGATCTTCTCGCGGTTTCCAGTGCCCTTGTCCTCAGCAGACACTTGCAGGATACCGTTTGCGTCAATCTCGAAGGTAACTTCAATCTGGGGGATACCACGCGGCGCGGGGGGAATGCCAGTCAGATCGAACTTTCCAAGCAGATGGTTGTCTTTGGTCATAGGACGCTCGCCCTCGTACACCTGGATGGTGACGGTGTGCTGGTTGTCACTGGCGGTAGAGAAGATCTGGGACTTCTTGGTTGGGATAACAGTGTTACGGGGGATGAGCTTAGTCATGACACCACCGACAGTCTCGATACCCATGGTAAGAGGGTTAACATCAAGCAGTACAATAGCGTCAGTGTCTTGTTCTCCGCTGAGCACGCCAGCCTGGACGGCAGCACCGTAAGCAACGGCCTCGTCAGGGTTGATACCTCGGGAAGGCTCCTTACCATTGAAGAATTCTTTGACCAGTTGCTGAACCTTGGGGATACGAGTGGAACCACCAACAAGCACGATCTCATCAACGTCTTTTTTGTTCATGTCGGCGTCTTCCAAGACCTTCTGCACAGGCTTTAGGGTAGATCTGAAGAGATCCATGTTCAACTCCTCGAATTTAGCCCTGGTGAGTGTTTCTGAGAAGTCTTCACCTTCGAAGAAAGATTCAATTTCAATCTTGACCTGGTGACTGGAGGACAGAGCTCTCTTGGCCTTCTCGACTTCCCGACGCAGTTTCTGCACGGCACGGTTGTCCTTCCTGATGTCCTTGCCCTTCTTCTTCTTGTACAGCTTAATGAAGTGCTCCATGACTCTCTGGTCGAAGTCCTCACCACCCAAGTGAGTGTCACCATTGGTGGCTACAACTTCGAAGACGCCATTGTCGATGGTGAGAAGAGATACGTCGAAGGTACCGCCACCCAAGTCAAAGACTAAAACGTTTTTCTCGCCGTCCTTCTTGTCAAGACCGTAAGCGATAGCGGCGGCAGTGGGCTCGTTGATAATTCTCATCACCTGGAGACCAGCGATGGCACCGGCGTCCTTGGTGGCTTGACGCTGAGCGTCGTTGAAGTAAGCAGGGACTGTGACAACAGCGTGAGTTACTTTCTTGCCAAGGTAAGCCTCAGCAGTTTCCTTCATCTTGGTTAGAACCATAGCGGAGATTTCTTCAGGGGCGAAGATTTTGTCACCCTGAGAGGTCATAACAGAAACATGGGGTTTGCTGTTCTTCTCAACCACCTTGAAGGGGAAGAATTTAACGTCATGTTGGACAGTGGAGTCACTCCATTCACGACCGATAAGACGTTTGGCGTCGAACACGGTGTTTTCAGGGTTGGTGGTAAGCTGGTTCTTGGCGGCGTCACCAATGAGACGCTCGCCGTCTGCGGTGAACGCTACATATGAGGGAGTGATACGGTTACCCTGGTCATTGGCAATGATCTCCACACGGCCATTCTTGTACACACCCACACTGTGGACAATAGAAAATAATCTTTAGTATTGTGAATATTTTACAAACTTTTGACTTTTTTTTTGCATTTTCCATGCTAAGATTATAAACTTGTTTAAGTAAAGGAAAAATGTGACATCCTGTACACAGTCAAAATTTTTCCTTCAGTAAAATAACTTCACTAGATTTTATCAAAATCCTCTCTTATTGGATGTCTACATCTTATAAAAGACTCCACCTGCCTACTTCCAAGTTATAATCTTTCAAGCTTCTGAGATTTTTTAATAACTTTGGATAGATTTTCATCCATTTTATTATCTGCTTCATCATATTAAATTATGCAAATGGCTTACACAAGAATTTTAAAATAATCTCATTCACATTATAAAATAAATATAAAAAATTGATGATGTATAATATATATCCAAAGTTTGTCTGTAAGAGATCGCTTTTAGTGATAATACTGCCCATTGTACTACTCTATAATTTACAACATGTACTTGTCATTGTTTTTGGTGTACAATAAAGAATATTCTATCTATATATTTTATAATGACATAGAATTTTAGAGTTCATTGACCTCAATATGGTAAATATCTATGAAAATAAGAACAAGCAGTTCAATTCAAATTAGATGTGTTAGTCAGGTTGTAAAGATTAATACATAAATGAAACTATATGTTATTACTAAAAAGGAGTTATGAGAATATGTATCTTAAAAATTAAATCCATTTTTTACACAGATAACTTATTGTATATGTAGTTAATTTATTATTTTTCAGTTTCTGTTTTTGTAACTTTATTTTATCAGAAACTTATATTTTATTTGTGTACTGTGTGTTCATATTTATTTTATAGGTGTATATCTATATTTTCTGGTCTGTAGATCCTTCTAGAATGGGTATTTCTACCTCTATCATATTTATGTTGTTCTGTTATCATAATTATTGAAACTCCATAAATCATCTTTAAATGATGATGATGGATGATGACCATGGAAGTACCTACATGTTTGCTAATTAGTCATAATCATAAAATCACTCAAGCAACAGGTTCATAACTTATTTATTATAATAATTTGAAACAGTTCTAAACTCCACTGAACACCTAATTCTGGAAGGTGCATTGACATAGCATTGTAAATGTTAGAAGCAGTAAATTGTTTAACTCACCAAGAGTAAGTGGTACCCAAGTCAATACCGATGACGGTGCCGATGTCCTTTTCCTTATCCTTCTTGTCGTCGGCGCACACCGCCACGACCGCACAGGCCAGCGCTAGAATACTCCACCGCATTTTCAGCATGCAATTTATCACTTTTCTGTAACAAACAACAATAAGAATTAATTAGAAATCCTTTAAACTGCACTACAGTACAACGATTTAATCATCATGATAATAAAGCTGAATAAAATCTCATAAGATCTACCAGATGACACCTCTTAGTAGAGACACGTAATCGTTAAAGGACACGTCACTAAAAGTCAACTATTATAGGGCGCTGGGCCAAACCTAGCGGGACTTGGAATAATGAAAGGGAAAGCTCCCCGGTATGCCTATAATGGGCGCAAGAAACCTAACGGTACCATAAAACGGCCACGGGAGATGTAGGACGCGCTACCGGCCCACTCTGCGTCGAGAAATTTCGCTGACGTTACACACTGATAAGCGGGATTTCATGTGAATCCCTTACGAAATTAATGAAAACGCTACATTTAGACAGTAAAACCCAGCAGCTTCATCCAATCAAATAGAAATTTTATAATTTTCCAATTGTGAGACTATCAAACCATGACAGGGAGGTTAAATTTGAAGCGATCCTCGGGATAACAGAATAGCAATATAATATAGAAAAGAAACATAATTACCAATAACTACGATGGTTGAATTTAATAGAATCCCAATAAATGTAATTCACAGCCACGAGACAAGCACAGAATGGGACACTTGACTACAAATTCACAGCGATACGTTGTTCTTACACCTTCGATTTTTCAAGAAAAACTGAAGTATCACTGGCGGCCGTCGCTATTATTTAGCGCTGCTATCTATCGTGGTCTAACGTGATTGGTCCACAAGTAGATGACGTTTCGTAAGGTTAGCCACGATTGATCCAAAATTGTGTATTTGGCGCAACGTGATTGGCCCACGTTTATAACTGGCCCCGAATGAGACATTCTCCGTAGCGGTCATTTTGAATAGAGGTTTCATAGCCATGTTTGTTGTGAAATATATTTTATTTCCAAACATTGCGATAGTAATTTATCAAGTGACGATATAATGAAGTAAAGATGCAATAATGCATTCAGAATGCAATTTCAATATATCTCCTACTTATTTACCGCAGTAACCTACCTAAATATACTATTTGCAACTTATCAACTTCTTACCGAAAACTTGGAACAGAAAGTCTATACATATCTCAGAATAATGGAAGAATATACAAAGAGATCTGTGCTAAAGAACGATAAACTATAACTACTTTTTTTGTGGCAATTGAGCCGATTGGGACTAATACTTGAATTCAATCAGTATGGTATCCTCCGGAAAACCATAATTATCTGCTGCTTGCTTCTTACATAGATTAGTTGGACCTCCTAGTACTGAAACTTTTTTATATCCCGCAACACTGGCATAGGTATCATCACGCCTGTTATCGACGAAGGATTAGGCAGAGGTGTCCTAATGTACACCCACAATTCGCCGGTATGTTTAGGTCCCATGTAATATGGGGCGAGCCTATTGCCATAACCGGGCAGGAGCCGGAACTGCTACTGATATATAATAGAAACACCCAGTTATATTTTGCTCGACCCCGAACGAATAGAGAACCTCTGGCGTCGCAGTCGGATGTCGGCTGGGGATCACTAGACTAATGAGGCATTGAGGCATTACTTACACCCGAAAACAATTACACATTTGGCGTACCTACCTATAGTGGCTGAGTGATAGACTTCTTCGCCACGTGTCGCGGGTTCGATACACACGATAGTTTGTTGTTCCGGTTCCGGGTCTGGGTATTCGTGTAATGAGACGAGAGTGGTAAATAACGGCGAAATATCGACAGTTATTGTTTTAAAAAGTTTCATTTTCTATATTTTAAGGTCAATACCGGCTAGCAGATTACTTACTCTTCTTTTTATTTACAGTGAAATAATGGAGCTTAATTTAATATACCTAGCTATACTTACATTAAAACAGTGATCATAATGAAGCCTTTTTTATAGGATCCCTCGGCAAACAAGCCGGCGAGCTACCTGATGGTAAGTAGTCGCCGCCCATGGACGTCTGCAATACCAAAGGGGTTGCAGATTGGGTAAGGAGAAGGAAGGGGACTGGGGGAGGAATTGGGCCTCCGGCGCTCCATACTAACCGTACGAAACGTAACAGTATACATACTGACTGCTACTTGACGTCGATATTCTGTAGGTAGTAGGACTAGGTACTTCCTTAATAATTAGGCATTTGGTGCTAGTTTCATTAGGTAATTTTGACATTATTTTGTTTTGTATTTCAGACACTCGGATGCTGACGATAATGTTCTGATAAACTATTGTTTGCATTGCATCATCCACATTTCAACGACTCCCTCTTCCAAAAGCCCACGTCAGCGCAATATTAACGCTAGATAACGAACTATATTATATAAAAAAAAACTGTTTCAATACACAAAGCTACATGACTAATATTTTTATGGTTTTATAAAAAAATGTGAACATAACAAAAGCCGAACAACAAAAACTAAATTAAAGGTAGATTCAAAAATAAGGCGGTTATAAGCGCTTTACTTTTACGTCAATGAGAACACGTTGTGACGTCACACCGTGCTTTCATCATACAAATTCTATACTAACACTCGTTTTGTGAGAAAAGACCAACAAAGCATCCCATCTCAACCCCAAAAAAACTTTGAGAGCTTATATCTTGGAACTTTGTCAGTTGATTTCAATTATTTCTTCAGTATAAGTAGTTTTTAATAACACTTTTCAATAGGATTGTAATTTGGGTTCCGTTCCCAAAGGGTACAAACGGGACCCCATTGCTAAGACTTCGCTGTCTGTCTGGGGATCGTACCCAGGACCTCTAGCGTAGCGGTCGCGCTTAGGACCATCTTAATTTCTTAAGGATTTTTTTAAACTATTTGGGAAACAGAGGACAATGCAGTTATTACCTTACCTTTTCAGTTTAAGTATTTACTTACTAAAAATTTACATACATACATACACTCACGCCTTTTTCCCACAGGGGTAGGCAGAAACTATGGACTGCCACTTGCTACGACTCTTGCATATCTCTTTCGCTTCTTCCACATTCATACATCTTTTCATACACAAGCGCCGGTAGGAGTAGGTACTAGGCACCTGACCTTTTTGGAGAACCTCGCCGATATGATCGGTGTACGTCCTTCTAGGGTAACCTCTCCCGACGCTGCCACTAACATTCGCCTTATAAATTCCATTCGTTCGTCGTTCAATCGTCTTTCATTCATTCTCTCTAAATTAAATTTAAAAAACGAAACACGACTAAAATTTTATTTGCATTAAAAAAATTACTATTTATAAATGAAAGGGTTCAATATACGGTTAAAATGTTTTTGAATATTTTAATAGAGTGGAACAAGAAAAACTAAATTAAACATGTGTACGAAAAGGGGTAAGCAGATCTTGGACCTCATTATTAATAATAAAAATAAACTAAGTAAAGTATAAAACAACCTTTTTGCAATATTTTATTTTAAAACTATAACAACAGTTAAGTCTCTGTACTTATAACAAATACATTTGAGCAAACCATATACATATTCAAATTCCCAGCCCAACAGAGAAAAAAAAACATAAGTTAATTATTGTTTCTTAGAAATTATGTCTAAAATTAATGGCGCGAAGTAAGTTATGATGCAATCGGCACCTGAAAAGAACAGCATCATAAATAATGGTCAATTAAACAAATTAAACGTTGTTATTTTTTATTATAATTTGGCATTAATTAATGGTAAATATGCACAAAGTCTAAATTCAATGTCACAGGGAGTGGTCTCGTTAGCTTAGTAGCTAAAGCATCCGGTGTTTAACCAGAGGGACGCAGGTTCGACTCAGGCCTGATGTACTATATTTTGTCTAAAATACATTTATAGTGCCCCTTCATCATCATTATCACCCCGTACTCGTCCTCTGCTGGACGTAGGCCTTACTCTATTATTATTTATAACTAGCCATTGCCGTCGATTTCACTCACGTCCCTAAAGAATTAACTTACTATAATTCGGCTTGAGACACGATTTTAAGTTAGACCTCCAGCAATGCAACTGTGAAAACCTCATCCAATTTCGTGCTGTAGTTTTTGCGTGATACGTGTACAAACAACATACAGACAAATTTCTAAAAAAAATAGTTTTTTCTTCTCTTGGTCTAGTAAAGACCCCAAGAATATACTTCATTATCTTTTTTAGTGGATACTGATGATTGTTTAGTGCATCAACATGTATGTAGGCCGTTGACCGTTCAATCTTATTCCCTTAACAATAAGGATGAAACTCAACCAACAATATAGTCGATTGTACGGTCGCCAGCTCATCAAGTTACCACAAAATGTCAAATTTAGGCAGTTGTTTTTGAACTTAATCATCAACTCCATAAGGTTTAAAATCATTTGGAGAAATATGACAGTTTTGTATAAACCGGTGTGCTGGCGACTGTATTCATATTCATATATTCATATTCATATTCATTTATTTGCCTTAAAACATGGTATAGATATATTGGTATGATATACTGACCAGCTCTCCGCATACTCGTCAGTGTCTCCATGAGAATAGTTTGGACTTCCGTGTTGTCTCCACTGCGACAGATCATTGCATACTCCCCGGACACCTGTAGTTAAAATCAAATTGATATCTTATAAGATTCTAACTGTTCACTACAGATCACAGACACTACAGCTTAAGCATTTCCTTATTAATGTTGCTTCTTATTAATAGTGTACAATAAAGATTACCCTACTTATTCTATTCTACAGATCGTTCAAAGAACGAAAGAAAATAATAGAAAGCTACGTTATTTGTGAGTGCCACAGGCTATATCGCCCAAGAAAGTGGTCACGGGTCAGCTAGTTTGGTATTTAACCATTCTGCAAGAAAGCATTTTGGGAAATTCCCACAGGAGTGGAAAAACACAGGTATCAAGCGAGGCACTCGTTAGTTTGATAATATACAGTTAATATAATATAACTGACTCTATACAGTCTTTAATTAACTTTACGGATGATTAACGTTATCAATACAATGCGCCACTGTAGGTACCTAATATTGTTTTACATACGCTAATAAGAATAACAAAATTGCAAATCATTATGAACGATTCAATCTCGTCACCACTGTTGTACGTAGGGATAATGAGGGCCCGTTGATAATTAAAGAGGCCTATTCTAACACAGGTAGAGAAAACAAAAACTGGTGAGAACTAGGGGCCGGATTCTGCATCGCGAGGCTCTGGGCACCTGAATAAAGTGGCTAATGGAAAAAAGGGCCTTTATAGTACGGAAAATACTCATGAATCATCTGGCACCTGAGAAGACAGCAGGGTATGTAAGTCTCGTACCAAATAAAAGCCCTATTTGCATTCCCTAGCCCTATACCCTCAGTTATGGGATTCGTGACACTCGCTACGACCCTGATACGGCGAGGCCCCCACCATCCTCGCAGGCTACTGGGGCCATTGTCTTGCGGTGGACTCCCCAAGTCAGCTGCCCGGAATGTACTGAACCTCTAGCCCCCGACCCTACTTGCGACCACAGATTAAAGGTAGGTACTACAAAATGTTAATACTACTAGATGATACTTTCTTTTAAATAGCACTGGTTTAATCATTTAAAAACGTAGTTATAATTAAGTATCTATAAAACTACTGTAGAGAGAATAAATGTTTATTCAACACTCACAATACAAGTACATACCTGATACACAAACAAGGGGTGGTAGGGGTACTTGTCCTTAGTCTGTCTGACAATATCCAAGTATGGCAGGCCAGGCTTCACCATCAGGAAGTCTGCTCCCTCGGCCACATCGCGCGCCTGTTACACGACAAGCAAAAGATAACGCTAGAAGAAACCCTCAGTTTCCCTTGCATTTGGTATGTTTTTATCTGTTTATTTGAATACTTTAAGGTCTAGTTTTGAATGATGGAAATCACAAATAGGATCAAAGATGGAGCACGTAATACAAGTTAATACTGCCACTGGCATACACACTACGGAAAACAGTGAAACTTCTAAACAAAATAAGTTTATACAATTTGTAAAAAATTACCACCAATCATGTTAAGTTTTAATTTTTCCAGGCCACAAAAAGAAGATGGTACTTACAGCAGCTCTAGCAGCAAGCCCCGCACTGCCTGGAGGCAGTTGGTAGCACTTCCTGTCACCCTCAAAGGGAGAGCTGTTCATGGTGTCCCGAAAAGGCCCATACATTGCCGACGCAAACTTGCACGAGTATGACAGTAATGACACCTGAAATGTTTTAACTAAATGTTCCATATAAAGATGTGATGGTGAGCAATGGTTATACTTATTTTTATCTAGAGGGTTATAATCAATCCTCTCATATATGTATATATACATATATTATATCCTCCTTTATTCTCCAATGATGGGAACCATAACATTTTTTTTTCTTATAATAATAGGTTGAGAGTCTTAAGAGATTGGGCCGTAAAAGCCTTAAACCGTGAGGAATGGCAGGAAGGTAGGGAGGCCTTTGCCCAGCAGTGGGATCAACCGGGCTGATAAAAAAAATAAAAATAATAATAGGTACCTCGAAAACTCAAGATTTATCTCTGAAATTATAAGTAAGTACTTGGCTGTTTATAAACTCACAGTGTTCTGAAGTTTGCAGGCCACCAAAGAGTCCTTTATAGCCTTTATCCTGTTGTCCATCATGTCAGATGGGGCGACAATTTGTGCACCTAATGAAAACAAGGACTTGTTCATTGACCTTGTAGATAACAGGGGTTCAATACCTATAACATGTTTGGGACAAATTTACAAAACACCATCTAGTCCCAAACTAAGTAGAGCTTGTCCTCTGGGTACAAGACAATGGATATAATACTTATATACTTTTTTGTAAATACACAAGTGGTCAGAGCTATCTTATTTCCTACTAATCCTACTAATATTATAATAATGTGAAAGTTTGTGTGGATGGATGGACGGATGTTTGTTACTCTTTCACGCAAAAACTACAGAATGGATTTGAATGAAACATTACAGTATTATTGTTTATACATCAGAATAACATATTCAGAACAATATTTTGGGAAATTCCCACATACTTGGGAAAAATCTATTCCATGCGGACAAAGTCATGGAAAAAAGCAAATTTTATGATAAATATAATGTAATTAGAAGAAATTACCGGCTTTAGCATATGCCAAGGCAACTTCAGCAATCCTCTTGACTGACTCAGCATGGTCAATCAGTC
The DNA here is from genome assembly GCA_958496365.1 of Subacronicta megacephala. Lineage (NCBI taxonomy): Eukaryota > Metazoa > Arthropoda > Insecta > Lepidoptera > Noctuidae > Subacronicta > Subacronicta megacephala. The sequence continues at coordinate 15,853,952 of OY292516.1, read as the reverse complement.
CGTCAGGTGTTAGTATGCCACAGTGACCATGTGATGTGTATGGACACAGACAAACATCACACGCTATGAGGAGATTAGGGAATTTCTCCCGTAGTTTAGGAAGAGCCTTTATTACTGGGTTCTCTGAACAGTCCGCACTTGACCCAATAGCATCCTGTGGAGAAATACAAATTATAAAAAAAAAAAACAATAAGTACTTATAATGTGAAAGGTTATCCCAATTATTACAGAATATAATTTAATTCCATCTAAAACGTACAACTCTCTTAAAACATATTTTTTATTATTGGTTATACAAGTATTAGTTGCTGTTTTTTTTTTTCAATATGTATGTATGATATGTATGATAATATTGGTTTATAATCTAAAAATATTCTTTGTTTTCTTAGTCCCTTCTTTTTCTTTTTGCTTGTGTAAAATATGTCAATATCCTAGATATGAAGTATTTTATGTTAAAATAAATAAATAATTAGGGCATTTATTTGAAAGTATTTTTTGTATCCATCAGTTAAATATAACAAACCTTTGGCAAGGTGCTGACAACTCCAAAGATAAGTATAGACTTGAGTCCCTTATCTACCAGGTCATAAAGCTTGGAGATCAACTTGTTCAGGCCAAATCTGCACACATCTGGCATACTGCCCACTGTCTGGACAAGATTATCATCTTCTCTGTTAATAAAAAAAATATTTAGCATTTTATTCTGTATGCAATATTAGAAGGACATTAATAAAATTACAAGATTAAAACATTATTTAGGTATGTTCAAGCAAGACTCAGTTTTCGGGAAGTTTTGGTCAAAGTTACCTTAGTTTACAAGTTTTATTGACATAGTTGTAAGTGAATTCTATCAATCAGTATTTAATCATTTGGGTTAGACCCCTCCCTATCTAAACTCATATCCATAACCAGCAGTGGCCTGAATTTCTACTCTATAAGGTTATCCCTTAGGTATTTTTTGGTACTTACAATAAAAACACAGGATACATAATATTGTGGGGCTCTATACTAGTATTAGGCTCTTGCAGTTTCCTCAATGTAGAATGAAAGTATCCCCCTTGCAAGACATGCTCGGGACTCAAAAATAACTTATTCATATTGGAACAAGTGTAGCAGTCAACCGGTCGAAATTAAACTTGGAAGTCGAATTGGTACTGTCCGCCGAGGGTGTCTTCAAGCAAGTGATGCTGATATAAGTCAGTCACCTATTTCTTGATAAATTCATGTATTTGAATTTCCAGACGTCGCAGTTGTGTCTCGTCTTATCACCTCTTATCAATGAATATTTAAAAACAAAAGGTATATTTTTGCAATGTCGAAAAGTCCAAAATTCCAAATTAGGGATGTTAAAAATAATCGATTATTAAAAAAAACAATTATTATTTCATAAAATCGATTTTTTATGAGCGATTATTATTTTTATAAAAATCGATTATTTATTAATCGATTTTTTATTTTAAGCGTCACCTTTTTCGTTTTTTTTCTACTGGCATCTATTAAAAATTACAAACACCGCTACCCGAACGAACCCCCCCCACCCCATTTAAGGGTTCGTATGTAAATTTTTGCAAGGGGAAATGTGCACACAAGCGCAGTTCTGAATTACTACAAACAAAACTAAAACTGTAATGACGACACTAACACATATAAAATTAAATAATACCAACAAGCCTTGCACAGCGCTGAAACAGCAAATAACCGCTTAACCAGAAGAATAAACATGTAGCGCTAAAACGCTTTTTAAGATAAGGCTCTCGCTAATACGAAAGGTTGAAAGCGCCGTAAAATTCATGGCGCTTACGCGTTTGGTTCAAAGTTGAAGGTTACATCACTAAATTATTCATCGGCAAGAACTCGGATTTATCGCTTGACCGATCCGTATTTTGTACGGGCGAGCGGACTCGATGTTGGTACATAAATCTGATAATAATTTAAAATAGAATACACGAATTCGGTGTCTTAATGTAATTAAATAGAAAAATACTTGATTTAGTTAAAAATCCGAGCGGTAACTAGTTTTATTAAATGCATATGCCCATTTGGTCTTGTACACACAGCTACACATCAAGCTATACAAAACCAGTATAGGCTGGCCTTGAATTGTGCCGGAAACCTTTACAATGTGAGATCAGTCTAAACTGGTTTTGTATAGCTTGATTTGTAGCCGTGTGTACTTTGGCAGAGGGGAACGCTAAGTAGATAACTTACATTGCATTATCAAAAAAAACGATTTTTTTAGAAAAATCGATTATTATTTTACTAAAAATCAATTTTTATATAATCGAAATTTTTGAGAAAAATAAAAATCGATTTTTAAATACTCGATTTTTTTACCGTAAAGTGACATCCCTAGTCCAAATGATAATTTATTAGACATTATCAGTGTCAAATGTCGTGACATTGACATTTGACACTGATATTGTCTAAATATCTCTCCAAACTTCCACAAAAAAAAACTCCAAACGAGAACGACTCAATTGATACAATGAAGAAAAAAAAAATTGTTTTTAACTCTTAGGTTGGAAGCCAAGTGGAACCCTAGGGCGGGCGCTGCTCCTGCGGGCTTTGCCCAGGAAGCTCGCAGTGGTGCGGCCACTATAGGTTACGGTATCGTATGAGAGGCACCGCAACTGATGCGGGCCGCGGTTTTGCATTAGCGACACTGCGGCTGAAGGTTTACGGGGCCGCGGTGGGAGAGGAGTGCAAGTATCACGGTGCGCGCTCACCCTTCCTTCCGTGGCCTCGTTGGGGCAGCAGCCGCAGGACTGTGGACACGGTGGGGCCGCAGGGGGAGAGGAGTGTCGGTATTACGATGTGCCGCTCTTCCTGCCTTCTGCGGCTGAGGTCCGGGGCGGCGGATGCGGGGAAGTCCACCAGCCCCCCGTCCCATGCTTGGGACACGACCCAAGGCGACGGCGCGTAGTGTTCCATGCGCGCCCCTCTTGCACGTAGGGGGAGTACTTGACTCCCCCATGGCCGGCTGGGCCCGCAGAGGTGGGCCATCACGAGTCGGGGGCCGCGGACGAATGTACAGTTCCCGTAGCCCCTGACGCAGGTGCCAGAGGGAAATACCGGGGTTGGTTTTAGTCAGTAAGAGTCTGACAGACCCTTCCGCCCCCCTCGGGGCGGGGGACATCCAGGAGGATTTCTACCCTAATAAACGAAAAAAAAGAATACTCTCAGAATAAGATAAGAGGTTACACACTAGTGTCACTGTTAGAGTGACATTGACAATATTAACTTATCTTTTTGTAGAATATTGTAGAAACCAGAGACGAGTTTTTGTTTTCCGATTCTATTGACAATAACTGTAATTGTATGTATGTTCTCCTACTAATTAGTTTAAGCATTGCAACGTATAAATTATTTTAATCAGTAAAATAAATAATTTTCTTTTGAAAGTTCAATAATCTTTACAATGATGCCATATGATGCCCGACTTGCCTGAGTGAAACATACAAGTGTCTTGTTGTTTACAATTTTGGAGTTTAAATGATCAACGTAGTGGTAAAGACATTCTGTAACCATAACTGTACGTTAAATCTATATCGATAAAATAAAAAGTGAAAGAAACCTTGAGGTTTCAAGACAGCCTTGAAGGCACCATGAATGCGGATGAAGACGCACCTCTCAAGAAAAAAGTTGAAAAACCCACCTCTGAGAACTTAACAGTAACTGTAGACAAAATAGATGCAAAAAGATCTGAGAAAGGCGACGAGGAGCCTAAACCGCGTATTGTGTTGACATTTCGTTCTGAAAAGAGCAGTGCCAAAACTAGTAACATGAAGATTGTATCTACGGAAGAGAAACACGAGGAGGCGCCGCGGCGGTCTAGCCGGACCCGTAACAAGTGGGAGTGGATCTGCGACAACGATACCTCACCCAAGAAAGACAAGTCTGGTGCCCAGACAACCTCAGAGAATGATGAGTCAGACAGCTCACACACCACACCAAAGCGCTCGACGCGCCGCCGCAGCAAGGACTCTGACAATGTCCTTGCTAATGCTATAGCTAGGAAAGAAAAGTCTTATGAAACTCAGCAGACACCACAGAGACCATCCCGTAGAATAAAACCTACAGCTAAAGTTCTTGCCAATGAAGAGTTACGTATTGGACTTGAATCTCAGAACAATGTACGCCTTGGTATACAGAGTGATAAGTCTCCTGAAGAGGGAGTTAGGACGCGAAGATCAGCTCGTCCGTTAGTTATGGAGGTGGATAAGAAAAAGGAGGAGGTTGAGGAGGAAATTGTTGAAATAGGAACTGATGATGACAGCCAGAGCCAGAACACTGTGATGAAGTTAAAGCACCTGTGTGAGCTGGGGTTAAAGGCCATTGATCCTGAAGATGCTGATGAGAGTGGAAATGAGATTAGGTTAGTATGATTACAATTTTACCTTTACTTACCAAGTATTGTATTTTTTTGAGGCTTCTGTACATTCTAAGTGACTTCCATACCAGACTCATAGGGTCATGTAAAAAGTAGTTTTATTTCAATGTCTCACAAACCCATATTTTTTTTCTAATACAAATAACAGAACCTCACTTTTGTCATAATCACAATCAGATTTAATATACCACAATTATGAAAAACATGAATGATGAAGCTGAGATTAGAAAAATACAAAATTTCTAAGCCATTTGTCTATTTGACATTCTAAATGACATCAATCAAAACATCAACTACACTTAAATAATTTAAAAGTACCCACACAAATAAATTATATAGGTCTCATGGAATATTTTGGAATACTTTCAAAACTCATTAAGGATCAGGATTCAGTCTTTCTATTTTGTAGGGAAGATGAGGAAGACCCTGAAGCTGAAGAACTTGAAGAAGATGATGATATGGATGATGATCCAGTAGTCATCAGCAAGCTATTGGAGACAGATGAGGACTCCAGTGAAGATTTCCAGTGCAGCATTGAGGTGGCTGCTAAGAACAGGCCTAGGAGGTCTACGCGGCTATGCTCATCCTTTCATGACAGTGACCGGTCATCACCTGTAGGTGATGAAGAGCATAAGTAAGTTTAAATGAAACTGAATAGTTCTCTTGGTTTTTTTGTGATTAACACACAAGTTTTTTAAATATTCTTTTTCTGAAAAGTCCCTAATATGCTAATTTTCATGGCCTATTCTTTATTAATAAAGAAATAATTACCCTAGGTCCCCACGCCGATCATCCAAGCGTTCATCCAGGCACGGATATGTTGAAGAGAGTGAAAGGTGAGGTACCTTTCAAGCTAGTTCCTATCTATTCACTAAATTTTTTTATTCTAATAAGATATATTTTTTTTCTTTATTCCCAGGAGTCATCGAAAACGAAGGAGGTGCAAATCATCTGGAGGAGATGAAGGACATTCAGACGTTGAAATGGATGAGACTAGGTAAAATAAATACTAATCACAAATCTTGTTGTAAGTCGTAAATTTTTTCTCCATGCAAAGACTGATTGAATTATTATTATTGTTGTTGGTGTCATATATCTTCATATTTTAATCTTATGATATTTGCATACAGTGCAAAATTTCTTGGATAGAGCTTATAGCTAGTTCTATGTAAAAAAAATGTCCAGCAACCCGGCGGACGGTGACGAAGGTTCGGAAGCGGCGTGTCCAGCTGACGAATCTGCGATTGTAGCGACGTGCTTCTGTGAGACGCCCAGCAATGTGTACGCGGCCCCAGATGAACTAACTGGTACGACTACGTTATTATCTGATAAATAATAACTTTTATTTAATTCCTTCTCATTTAACGTGATGTATTTCGTCTTCCTACCTACAGAAAATATATCTCAAAGATCTCAAATCATATTTCAGTCTATCATCAACTTATTAGCTTATTGCCGTCCACTGCTGAACGTAAGCTTCCCCTAAAGAGCTCCAACCATCCCAGTCCATATAATAGTATTAATATTTTCTTATTATTTACGAAAGAAAGTTGTGGCAAGGTGTTGTCTCTCAATTTCTTTATAAGTGTGTTTGCCTGCCTTTTTTTATTAAATGTGTTTATGTATCAATCAATAAGACAATTTATGGTTAGCTAAAAAAAATAAGTTAGGCTCAATAATTGGTTGCGATAATGTTATGTTGTATTCTACAGAGCCTGTATTCTGCCAAGCTATCGAGCTGGTTGATGGCATTCGTGTCGGGTGTTCTCACAGCGCGCGACGTCAGCGTGATAGGGCAGACGACACTGGTGGCCTGGCCCCGCTGGTCCGCGCCGGGCCTCGCTCGCCGTACTTCCTGGCCTGCAGTCAGCATGCTGCGCAACTCGCGAAGCACATGTGTTGTCCCGCTTGTGGACTCTTCTGCTCTCAGGTGAGTTAAGAATATGAACCTTATAAGAATATGAATGAAAAATATGAATAGAGGCATGGATACTTATTTTCTGCAACTGGGGCTTGTAAACACTCAAACCCAAGTCAAAGTGGTTTGAGCAATATCAACCTTAAAAAAATATGTCACCCTCATTCTGACTTACAACCCCAATGGATGGACGCACGCAAAATACGCGCTTAGTCGTGGAGTTGCGGAAATAAGCCCGCCATACCAAATGGATAGTCTGGTCTGCTTGTCAATTTTTATTTTTTTATGGAATAACTCGGCAAACGAGCATGCAAGCTACCTGATGGTAAGCAGTCATGCGTGTCCGAGCCTATTTAAGGAAAAGGAAGGGGAGGGAGAAAAGGAGGAGGGAGGAATTGGGCCTCCGGAGCTCCACACTCACCGTACGAAACGCAACAGTATGCATGCTACTTGACGTCGATATTCTGTGGGAGCGTAGTTCTTCCACAATCGTGCGGACCCATTCATGCTGGCATATACACATGTCAGCAGGTGTTACTACTACTAAATACGATAAAATTTAAACAAATCTAAGTATTATTAGGTTGCATCTATAATAAATTTTGTTTTAGGGCACATTCTATCAATGTTCGTCAGGCCACTTATTCCACTTGGAGTGTGGCCTCCCCTACAACGACTCGAAGCTTCAGCCAGGCTGTCCTCACTGTGGGGTGTTCTCGTACCGCTGGCAGCCCGCCAACACGGAGTGCGTCAAGGTCAAGGTCGAGATGAAGTGCAGCAACAAACGCATTTTCTTGCCTGACCAGAGGGAGCAATGGTGAGTAAGAGACTAAGAGTCAAAATCAAAAGTAATATATACATACATACCATCACGCCTGTATACCCCAAAGAATTAAGCAGAGGTGTACTTCATGTACACCCACAGTTCGCCTGTATGTTTAGGTCCCATGTTATAGAGAGCGAGCCTATTGCCAACCACTGGGCACATATCCAAACTAAAAAAAATACTTTGCTCGACCTGGGAATCGAACCCAAGACCGCTATCGTAGCAGTCGCGCTTAAGACCACTTGACTAATGAGGCAGATATAGTAATAATTATGCAAAAACAAATTAGTTAAAGTATGTAGCTTTGTTTTATTAGTTAAAGTAGCTTTGTTTTATTTACAGTAAGTGTAGTGTGAGCCTTTTTGTCTTTCGTCTTTCGACTGGCGTTTTGTGATTAAGTTCCTTTATTTTTTAATTAAAAAGAATCACGGTCATAACTTACAATATTAGCATAATGTAAAAATAAATCTACAAAAGAATATAGAATCTAGAATACATATTGTCTAGAATACATATTGATAGGCTCAACATGTTGCGAGTGAATGGAAATGTCAGTAAAAAACGTAAGAAATTAATTTCGCCCATAACTTGACGTCTAGCACCCCAGCCTACCTGACGTTCACCGCCCGACCAAATAAGCCGGAGACAGGCCCCATCATTCCCGAGGACCTGCTCCCCTCGCCCCCCATCGACCTGAAGAAGCTGTGCCAGCGCGCTGAGCAGGCGCCCAACAAGTCACCACAGCAGCTGTGTGACGCAATCCTGAGAGGGGATACCGTGGACCAGCTTATACCCAAGATTGGTAAGTTATATAGCTGAAATAAAATCTCTTCTTTTTGTATTATTTTTCTTTCTTTCACAAAATTATAGTCATAGATTGACTATAATTTTGTGAAAGAAAAAAAAAATCTAAGAAGTACCGTCTCACAGTTTTGACAGATTGAAAAATAGGGATGGGGTCAAAGAAATCGATTGCTACAATATCCGAACTTGAATTAATATCGATATCATTTCTTTGTACTTACTAATTGATTACAGTTTTACGTATTGCTTTTATTCCCCGAAGGGTTAGGCAGAGGTTTACTAACAGTGGCGAGCCATTACCTGGGCACATTCTCGAGTCATAGTAGTAAGAATTAGAATAGAATAGAATAATCTTTATTGTACACCATAATATAACTACATTTTTATGGACATACATCAACTATAACTTTATATTCACAACTAAGTACTATAATGTTTGCTTAAAAAATTTGATGCCCAAGGTGAAACGATCTTGCCATAATGTTACACGTGTGTTTATTATTGTGTATTGAGTATTATGTCGGTCGCAGTATCCAGCTGCAGCATCAACAAGGCGCTGAGCCGGCAGGCGGGCGGCTCGGTGGTGCACGCGGCGGCGGGCGCGGGGCGCGCGGGCGCCTTGTACCTGCTGCACTACGCACGCGCCAACCTCGACCTCACCGACAACCACATGCGCACGCCGCTCATTGTTGCTATACTAGGTAATGTAAACTTGCCACGCATCTGCGAGGACAGGCACGAGCTTGAACAATGCGGGGCACGGGGAATTCAGGTGGGGCACGTTGCAGCCAGGTGGGGCACGTGGTAGCCAGGTAGGGCACGGGGCAGGCGGGGCACGGGGCATCCAGGTGGGGCACGTGGTAGCTAGTTGGGGCACGTTGCAGCCAGGTGGGGCACGTGGCAGCCAGGCGGGGCACGGGGCAGCCAGGTGGGGCACGTGGTAGCTCCCAAGAGACTCGTGTCACAGGGGGCACGCGTTTTACCAAGAGAGTCGTGTCACAGGGGGCACGCGTTTTACCAAGAGAGTCGTGTCACAGGGGGCACGCGTTTTACCAAGAGACTTGTGCCACATGACACTCGTGCCACAGGGGGCACGCGTTCCACTAAGAGACTCGTGCCACCAAGAGACACGTGCCACAGGGGGCACGCGTTCCACTAAGAGACTCGTGCCACATGGGGCACGCGTTCCACTAAGAGACTCGTGCCACAGGGGGCACGCGTTCCACTAAGAGACTCGTGCCACAGGGGGCACGCGTGCCACCAAGAGATTCGTGCAACATGACACTCTTGCCACAGGGGGCACGCGTTCCACCAACAGACTCGTGCCACAGGGGGCACGCGTTCCACTAAGAGACTCGTGCCACATGGGGCACGCGTTCCACTAAGAGACTCGTGCAACATGGGGCACGCGTGCCACCAAGAGACTCGTACCACTGGGGGCACGCGTGCCACCAAGAGACTCGTGCCACAGGGGGCACGCGTTTCACCAAGATACTCGTGCCACAGGAGGCACGCGTTCCACTAATAGACTCGTTTCACAGGGGGCACGCGTTCCTCTAATAGACTCGCGTCACAGGGGGCACGCGTGCCACCAAGAGACTCGTGCCACTGGGGGCACGCGTGCCACCAAGAGACTCGTGTCACAGGGGGCACGCGCTCCACCATGACACTCGTGCCACAGGGGGCACGCGTTCCACCACGACACTCGGGCCACAGGGGGCACGCGTTTTACCAAGAGACTCGTTCTACATGACACTCGTGCCACAGGGAGCACGCGTTCCATTAATAAACTCGTGCTACATGACATTCGTGCCCCAGGTGGCACGCGTTTTACCAAGAGACTTGTGCAACATGACACTCGTGCAACAGGGGGCACGCGTTCCACTAAGAGACTCGTGCCAAATGGGGCACGCGTGCCACCAAGAGATTCGTGCCACAGGGGGCATGCGTGCCACTAAGGGACACGTGCCACATGGGGCACGCGTGCCACCAAGAGACTCTTGCCACATGGGGCACGCGTTCCACTAAGAGACTCGTGCCACAGGGGGCACGCGTGCCACTGAGAGACACGTGCCACATGGGGCACGCGTTGCACCAAGAGACTCGTGCCACAGGGGGCACGCGTGCCACCAAGAGATTCGTGCCACATGACACTTGCCACAGGGGGCAAGCGTCCCACCAAGATACTCGTGCCTCATGGGGCACGCGTGCCATTTAGAGACTCGTGCCACATGGAGCATGCGTGTTACCAAGAGATTTGTGCCACAGGGGGCACGCTTTTTACCAAGAGACTTGTGCAACATGACACTAGTAACACAGGGGGCACGCGTTCCACTAAGAAACTCGTGCCACAGGGGGCACGCGTTCCACCATGACACTCGTGCCACAGGGGGCACGCGCTCCACCATGACACTCGTGCCACAGGGGGCACACGTTCCACCATGACACTCGTGCCACATGGGGCACGTGTGCCACCAAGAGATTCATGCCACATGACACTCGTGCCACAGGGGGCACGCGTTTTTACCAAGAGACTCGTTCTACATGACACTCGTGCCCACAGGGAGCACGCGTTCCATTAATAAACTCGTGCTACATGACATTCGTGCCCCAGATGGCACGCGTTTTACCAAGAGACTTGTGCAACATGACACTCGTGCCACAGGAGGCACGCGTTCCGTTTATTTAGATAATTTAAAATATCAATCACAGTTGATTCATGTGATATTTCCTTTCAGCATTACTGGATAAATCGGATAAAGGCAAAGAGAAAGTTAAAGACTCCAGCTCCAAAGACGTCAGCGAGGATGCAGTGGTCGAGGATACCGAGCCGGGAGTCGACAAGACTGAAGAGAAGATAGAAGATGATGAGGATAGGAAGGCGAAGGACGAGGACCTGATCAAAGTCATCCGGTATTTGATTGCGGCCGGCTGCGATGTTAACTTCCCAGTGAGTAAATTACACAGTTTAATAACTTAATCTGTAGAAAGAATTTAATCAGTATCCAACAGTGATCCCTTCTTTCTATAGATCTGCATACAAAAGAGAGGTTCAAGCGCTCTCAGGAATTAATTAATGTGATAGGATATACCACGGTTTTTTAAGTTGGAACATAATTATGCTTTCTAACAGTGGAAACAAACTTAAAATTTGTTTAGTAGTTTTTGCGCCAACCGCTAACAAAGGAACAAGAAAAATTACATGTTGGGGATTCAGATATGTTTGTACTATAATTTAGACTACATGTTTTTTTTTTATATTCTCTTTGTACAAAAACAGCCTATAGATTCTTGTTAAACAATACGAATACATAAAAATTTATACCAATCTTCTAATATGCATGTATGATAATCTCGTGTTTGTTATCAAATTCCTCCGAAATGGTTTGACTGACTTTTATAAATTTTTGTTGTGTATATTTGGTAGGTCAGAGAATATGTCGCAAGGGTCGTAGGCTATTTTTTATACAAATTTCTTCTCTTTAATATTGAGTCGAATTGAGAATTCCTTTTTTTAGTCAGTCGAAAAGTTTTAACAATCATGACATATGCAGTACGATTCGTGGTCTTTATAATGTAGGGTCCGGAGGGTATGACGGCACTGCACGTGGCGGCGCAGTACGGCAGCGCGCGCGTGGCGGGCCTGCTGCTGGCGCATGCGCAGGCGCAGCTCGAGGCGCGCGACCACGGGGGCTGGACGCCGCTCGTCTGGGCAGCAGAGAACGACCACACAGACGTCGTCAGGTCATATTATTTATACTTTATACTATTGTTATAAAGTTGAAGAGTTTGTTTTGATCGCGCTAATTTTTAACCCCCGACGCAAAAACGACGCGTGTTATAAGTTTGACGTGTCTGTGTGTGTGTCTGTCTGTGGCATCGTAGCTTCCGAACCGACGAACAGATATTGATTTAGTTTTTTTTTGTTTGAAAGGTGAATTGGTCGGTAGAGTTCTTGCCTATGTTTGATAAAAATCGGTCGAGATATAATGCAATAGTCGGGGGTTTTGTAAATTTTTAATTTAGTTGTTATTGGAACTATTAGTCGGGTTTAAAAAAACCTTTTCGCATTTGACCAATTTAATTGCTTATTGAATGCAATAAGTCGAAGCAATAATAAAAGTTGTACCAGCCTAAACACTGTTTAGACGTTCTGCAAGTAATCTATAGCTTCAATACAACTTGCATCATGTAAGGAGATTCGCACATTGCACCGCATTACGCAGCGTAGTGCGGGAGTACGTGTTGTACGTGTACGAAAGTATCTCTCTTTGGATTAAAAACACGTAGTGCAACACACGGAAAGGCATTCAGGTTCAGTGTAGAGCGGGGCAGTATGTGAACCGCCTAAGGCTTCATTACAGTAATGGCGAATAAGTTCCCGTTAAATTGCTCACAAATTATATTCCATTTTTTTTTGGGAGTGTAGCGGCTATTTTCAGACCATGATAAGTGGCTTAATGAGCCATTACTATTGCAGGCTGCTGTTGGAGGCGGGCGCGGATGCACTGTCGTGTGACAGCGAGGGCAACAGCGTGTCGCACTGGTGCGCGCTGGGCGGCGCCGGCGCAGCGCTGCGGGAGCTGCTGCAGCGCGCGCCGCCCGCCGCCGCCGCGCTCAACGCACACGCAGACACGCCGCTGTACGGACATACTACTCATTCTATTATTAAATACTACACTATATTTTTTAAAACTATCAGCTATAATGTTCCCACTCCTGGGATACAGGCCTCCTCTCGGTGAGAGGGAATGGGCCGTAACCCACGCGGGCCCAGCGCGGGTTGGTAGATGTCACATGCCTTGGAAGTTGTTATTTTAGTGAAGGAAAAATACGACCGCGGGCAAGATTCGTAACTGCGTCTTCTTGTTAAATACACCAGACGCTATGACCGCTAAGCCACCGCGACCCCCACACGCCATGTCGAAATTTGTCGTCCTTCCCTAAAATAACAACTTAATAATCTTTGCATGGAAAATACCTAAAACATACAAAAAGATACATGCCTTGGAATTTAAAGTTCCATTTTTCCTTCATCGTTTTGGAAGCAGTAGTAATGAATTAATTTACATAAAATAAAGCGCCTGTCTGGGTTCAAACCTATGACCAACAGACCTGACGATCTGCTTGAGACACAAAACTGCACTTTCTGTTGAAAGACCCGGTAGTATAGCAATTGTATGTCAAAATTCAAAGCAGTCAGTGAAAAAGTTATATTCTCTTCATTATTTTATTTGACTGCCTCGTTGGTCTAGTGGTCCTAATCGCGACTGCTACGCTAGAGGTCTTGGGTTCGATCCCCAGGTCGAGCAAAGTGTTATTGAGTTTTTCTATGAAATTCTCAGTAGCAGCTCGGAGTCTGGACTTGTGCCCGGTGAATGGCAATAGGCTCGCCCCCTATTACATGGGACCCAAACATACCGGCGAACTGTGGGTGTACATTAAGTACACCTCTGCCTAACCCTTCGGGGAATACAGGCGTGATGGTATGTTATGTTATGTTATTTTATTTTTCTGAAAACTTAATGTATAAAATAAAATTAATTTACTTTTAAATGTTACTCTTACAGACACGTGGCTGCGAGGCAAGGACACTACGCTTGCGTGGTCATCTTGTTAGCGCACGGAGCAAGAGTATGTACTTAGAATTACACCATGCATCCCCATTTATAGAAATTCCCTAATAGGAACAAGCTCGTTTAATACAAAACTTAAAGATTTCCTATTGAATAAATGCTTGTACTCCATTGATGAACTATGATTGTATAATTGTAATAATAATGTCAATTGTATAAATTATAATCTAGAGTTAGTATTTGAATTATTGTTTATATTATAATCTAGAATTAGTATTTTAATTATTCAAATAATCACGAAATGTCATTATAAGTTTTTTTTTTCTAATAATAATTGTTTTATCATAATATGTAATTAAATTTTATGTATGCATGTATGTTACACAAAATCAAACACAATGTACATTGTTCTTGATCAAATAAATAAATGAATAAATAAATTTATGCAATGTGGATGGCTTAATCTGAAACTACAGGAATAACTGCTAAAATGCTATTGGTATTTGTATACAGACTGACGTGGAGAACTCGGCGGGCGAGCTGCCGGTGGAGGTGTGTTCGGGGCAGTGCCAGAGCGCCATCTCTCTCAACATGCAGATGACAATAGCCGTCAAGAACGATGTGTCGCGGTTCAAACTACTCTCTAGGTAAATACGGACATATTTGCGTATAATGTTTTTATTTGTCAATTATTGACCCTTTACTAAGTTAAGGCTGTACCTCTGTACCTTCCTTCTACTCCACCGCTTAAAGCCACGCAACCAATCCTTCCAATTAACGTTTGGCTCGTTCCGCCATCTTCTGGGCGTGATGCAACATCGTAAAGTTATGTGGGCTCCACTCAGTGGTGAGTTTTGGTGATATACCATCGCGCCTGTATTCCCTGAAGAGTTAGGCAGAGGTGTACTAATGTACACCCACATTTCGCCGGTATGTTTAGGTCCTAAGTAATAGGGGGCGAGGCTATTGCCATTAACCGGGCACAAATCCTGACTCCGAACTGCTACTGGGAATTTCATAGAAAAACCCAATAACACTACTCGACCTGGGGATTGAACCGAAGACCTCTAGCGTAGCAATCGCGCTTAGGACCACTAGACTAATGAGACAGTCGAGATCAGTATATTGTTTTATTTGTCAATTATTGTCCTCTAAAATAAATGTCCGGGCATAAAGCCATCCCTAGTTACAACACAAAAAGAAACTGCAATTCTTTTGATTATCTGAGTGAAGGTCCGTGGTCTTAAGTCTTCATTTCTTAACCAGTTTAAAAAAAAAAACTCGTGTACAGTGACATCTCTAATGGTCGCGAGCCGTTCCCGATTCCGTGCGTGAACGAAGTGGACGACGCTCCGTTACCGGACGACTTCACCTACGTCACACGACACGTCATGCCGCAACATGTTAGCATTGACAACACCATCGACACCATGCAGGTAAGGTGTTTATTTCAACGTTGGCCGGTTATAAACAAATTTTTTATATACATAAACATCCACATGTAGGCCAAAGATAGCCAACCTTTTTGGAAACAGCGCCAAATTTTGTTTGTCGCAAGTTGTTTGAAAATTGCGCATCGGCTTAAATTTTTGACATCAATAAATTTAAGAAATAATAAGTCGATCAGAGAATATAGGTAAAAAAAGATACAATTCACAAATTCAAATTTCAAAAACCCCCGACAGTTGCATTATATCTCGACCGATTTTCATCAAACATATCTAAGAACAGTCACGACTAATTCACCTTTCAATCCGTTCGGGAGCTACAGTGCCACAGACATACACACACAGACAAGTCAAACTTAAAACACCTCGTCGTTTTTACGTCAGGAGTTAAAAAAAGAAACCTAATCAAATGTATAATGATAGTAACTTGACGTGTTTTTTTTTTTCTGTCTTATTAGGGATGCGACTGCAAGGACGGTGATTGTACATCCGGATCCTGTGCCTGCAGCACCCTGGGCGTGCGCTGCTGGTACTCGCGGGGCAGGTTGCAGGCCAGCTTCCCGTACCACGACCCGCCTATGTTGTTCGAGTGTAACCAGACTTGTGGCTGCAACTTGGTACATACATTATTCCGTAATTTTTATGATTCATAATTGTTACCGTTGCCCAATTCCAAATCCTTAAAAACGACAAAACATTTAAAACTCGTTTTCGAAAATTCACAATATAACGATTTCAAAAATCGCTATCCCTCTCTGGGTTTTAAAATGGGACAGCCGAATATTTCTATGTATATTTTTCCAGCTGAGACTATAAGAGTACTTATGCTATCACATATTTGATTTAATTTTGAATGATTTAAAACAGCGTCGCTGCGGCAACAGCGTGGTGACGAAAGCGGCAGCGTCCGGTTCGTTGTGTGTGCGCGCGCAAGTGTTCCGGTGCGGGGGCGCGCGCGGCTGGGGGCTGCGCGCGCGCGTGCCCCTGCCCCGCGGAGCCCCGGCCGCGCTCTACTGCGGGGAGCTGCTGCCGCTGCCGCTGGCCGACACGCGCTCGCAGGACCACTACATGTTCGCGCTCGACGTCAAACCTGACCTACTTGAGGTATGCTATCTTTACAATGGGAGGTCAGTCTAACCTGAATTTGTAGAGCTTGATGTGTAGCCGTGTGTACAGCTAGCTGGCCGAGCAAGCTTCGTTCCGCCTTAAAATGTGTTACACTCAGGCCTACGTCCTGGATCGGACGAATACAGGGTGATGATGTCGAAACGAAAAAGGTAACTGTCGAATGAATATCGTTGTCGAGGCGGCAACTATGACATATCTCAAGGTGCTTCAACAATGGGAATCTACCAGGGTGTAACCCAATATATCGCAGAACAGAGTTTGCCGGGCCCACTAGTATAAAAAAAAAAACATTTGTACTAGATAATAACGAACAGTACATTTTTTTTTTAATTATTATTCATTCGTAGTAATCGCCTCTAAGGCGTTGGCCTCCCCTAACCTATTCCACAGCCTTTTGCATCCAGTCGGATCCACAATACTGTGTAAATATATCTCCTCATCTCTTTCTCTGTCTTCCTTGCTGTCTTTTACCTTCTCGTGGGAGCCACTCTGTAACTCTCTTTGTCACTTGCGTTTTGCCTCTACATTTATGCGTACTGCTCTATTGTGGAACTCGCTGCCGGTATCTTTGTTCCCCGAGACCTACAATTTGGGTGTCTTTAAGACGAGAGTGAATAGATATATTCTAGGTAAGCGCGCTCCATTGTAGATCACTTCGTTGCTTAACATCAGGCAACTTGTGGTTAGAAGGATGTTTCTTCGTTCTCAACAACTTTTCCTATGAAACGCATATCCTATTCGTGAAAATAAATACATATTTCTATGCAACAGTAAACAGACCACTGGGTTTAATAGGAAAAGTTGGTCAGTACGACGGGTAGAATCACCCCTTGAACGACCGCAGATGATTAAAGCTGCAGCCTGTATACCTTTTCTTTTACTTACTATTCTAAGTTCCACTTAAAATTATTAATAACAAATTGAATTCCTCAGCAATGTTCTGAAAAGACCCAGCTATGTGTGGACGCGGCTCAGTTCGGCAGCGCGGCGCGGTTCATCAACCATAGCTGCCGGCCCAACCTGGCCCCGGTGCGGGTGTTCACGGACACCAGGGACCTCAGGCTGCCCGCCGTCGCGCTCTTCGCTACTACCGATATAAAACAAGATGAGGAACTCACGTCAGTATGCAATTTATTGTTTTAGTATTCAATAAATAGTTAATTGCTTAATCTGAGTTGTGAGACCAAACATATTGTAGATGTTGGGTCTCGTATTCGCGTTAAAAATTTATACGAAAGTCCAAAACTAGAGAAAATATTATAGTATCAGACAATATCTCTGAGAATATTATAAGTATTGGTGGTCCTTTAAAAAATCTGGCATAGTAATTTTTAATTTATTTATTTGATTCCTGTTTCTGTTATTTTCTATATTCCTAGTTTTTTACCGTCGATTCTAAATGATATGTTCCTTTTCTACAGGTTCGACTATGGAGATAAATTTTGGTCAGTAAAGTCAAAATGGATGAAATGCGAATGTGGAAGCATTGATTGTAGATATCCCACAAAATCTGAAGAAACCGAATCGTCTTAATCGCACTGTAACTAAGTAGTATTATTTATTATAATTATTTCATAAAATTAATCTATAATCATGAACTGAAAAATTAAAAATATTATCCAATATAGGAAACGTGTATATTTCTTTATGGATCTAAGAAAACCTCACAATTAGAACTTAAATTATGACAAAGATATACATAGGTAACTTAATTAGCAAATTTTAAATCTGTCACGTGTTTCGCAGACAGTCGACGACTTCTTTTTTTTTATTAGAAACCCAAAAATGATGGAAATGTACCCATTTAGGTGAAAAGGCTAAACACTACGTACGCTACTGTAATTGTTAAGAAAACTAAATGAGAGCTAATTCGGAAATAAAACCTAAACCAGTCTGCAATCTATCTGCAATACGTAACGGAGTCCATTTTTTTTTTCAAGCTTCCCGCCGAGTTATCCATAAATTTCCCCAACAATCTCACATTTTTATATATGGTAGCCCTGCATAGTACGTCATTGAACTGCTGTAAAGACATGTATTCAAGGCCGAAAAATGAATAAAAAAATAAAGGTTACAGTCTGTGGTCTGTCTGTGAAGTAAACAACTGTCAATTTATTGTTCAAAAGTTCAACGGCTTTATTTGCTAGTTTGAAAGTGATAAAATATTATTCTTTTGTTTGTAAAACTAAGTTAAAACTGTGTAAAAAGTGGTACAGTAGTAATACGTGTATGCCAAATGCGTTAAATAACACCAATGATGAGTGGTAACACAGAATCTACGTCGAACAGCATCAAGTTTGCTCCAATGCCTATGTCGGCATTGCTGGCTAACCTGATGCCATTGAAGAATGCAGCGGAAAGCCCGGACGCTAGCTTCTCCTCTGCCGATGAAAGTGATAATTCATTTGGTGAAACGGTAACGAAAAAACCTTCTCCTGTAAAGAAAATAAACAAAGACTTTTTCACGCCTACAATCAAACCCAAACCGAAAGACATCAAAGCATTTGCATCAGAGAAAAAGTTCACCTACAACGAACATGATAAAGAAAATTTAAACGACAACTGGGTACCCCATCAGACATATCCAGCTAATGAGAATCATATTATTCAAAGTTCAAATAAAGTCATGAAATGTAGCAATTTATATCCAACTTCAGAAGCTAAAAAGCGTAATGTATTAATGCCACAAAATAATCACGCAAGGACACAAAATTCAACAGTAAAAAGAACTCCAGACAGAGTGCCAAATAGTGCTCAGAAGCAAAAGACGGCCACACCCAAAATAAAGTCTGGTATTAGAAAATTTACACCTGGCTCAGCCAAACAAAGTCATAAGAAAACCCCACAGAAAGCTAGCATACTGAATAGAGATAAAGTAAGAGTGGAACTGTTTACACAGAAGCCTTCCAAAGATGAGGCTCAGTGTCCTCCACCACAACCAGAGCCTACTCCTATACATGTACCAGTTCCAGAAACACCATTGAATAGGAAAGCAATGCCTGCATCCTATGTGGCTACACCTTCCTACCCTCAGGGTGTCCTCAACAATAACTCTAAGATATTATTCAAGACAACCAGTATAAAAGATAAGAAGTACATGTTTATTAAAAAGCTAGGCACAGGGGGCTCCAGTGAAGTTTACAAAGTGAGTACCTATTTATTATTTCTGATTAGGCCTGAATGTAATTTAATCATTTGTAGGACTGTCTCAAGTTAACAAAGGTGGACACTGTTTTAGTGGTGGTTGCTTGTCTGTTAAGTATTACTTTAACCTTTTGAACGCCATTGTCACATATATGTGACAAACGAAATCTTACCCTGAACGCCAACGTCACAAATATATGACAAAATATATGTCCCACCATTATGAAATAAACAATTTAATCATTACTTTAGTGTATTTTCATTTATGAAGGTCATTTGACAAAAAAGTGGCCTGGCGTCAGGGGTAGGCGATATGTTTATACTCTGGCGTTCAAAAGGTTAAACTATAACTTACTACAGTCAAAGTCTTCAATAACAACATCGAAGGGACTAGTCATATTGGGTCGTAAAAACCATATGGGTCACACATTACTAGTATTTTCGTTAACCCTTCAACCCCTCATACTAAGGTAAATGCTTGTGTTACGAGTCGGCTCACGTCAGTAGTGCAATGGATGATGAGGTTCGAACCGGCAACCACATGATCGCAATTCCGACGCCCTAGCCATTAAGCTACCGCGGCTTTTAAGATTAACATATTCATATATAAAATGAAACTACATTTTGTTTATTTCACATGTAATAATCATAATGTAATGTATGATAAAGAATAAAATACATATAATTATAATTTTTCTATATTTTTAAAATCTTAAATTTTGTAGTTCACATTGAATTTTAATTGATGTATCGCCATAATTTCACTGCATGTGACACTGTTTGTTAAAAAGTACAGTTTTTCATAATATGTACACTGACAGCATTGAAATGGTTTTGACTGTATTACTATTGTGAAAAACGAAAATACCTTATTCAAATGCTAAAACAATTTTTTACTTTAGGCTGAGCTTACTAGATATTGCGGAAATGAGTGATTTAATTTAGAAACACTAGAACAAAACTTTATTTTTACTAAAAAAAACATTCCCCTCTTGCAGGTACTAGAAGTAGGCACATCATGTGAGTATGCTGTGAAGTGTGTTTACCTGGCCATTGACCAGGAGCTGGCACAGGGCTATATCAATGAAGTGAGGCTGCTGCGAGAGCTGCAGAACTCTGACAGAGTCATCAGGCTATTTGATTAGTAAGTATTATGTCAGCAATGAACTCTATAATTTTGTGAATCGCAGCATTAGTCTAGTGGTCCTTAGCACAACTGCTATGTTAGAAGCCCTGATTTCGATCCCCAGGTAGAGCAAAAATGTTATTGGGTGTTTCTATGAAATTCTCAGTAGCAGCTCAGACTCTAGATTTGTGCCCAGTTAATGGCAATGGCAATGGCTCGCCCCCTATTACATGGGACCAAAATATACCGGCGATGTGTGGGTGTACATTAGTACTCTCTGCCTAACCCTTTGGTGAACACCAGCGTGATGGTATGTTATGTTACAAAGAACCAAAGAAAATCAAAACTAGTTATAAAAGAAACAAGGATTTTTTTTATTTGTAAGATTTATTATTGTAGTACTAAATAGTAAATTATGCTTTGCAGTGAGTATGACCGCACCAATCAGTTCCTGCGTATGGTGTTGGAGGTGGGCGAGACTGACCTGTCGTCGTTCCTGAAGGCGCGCGGCGCCGGCCTACCGCCCGCGCTCGTGCTGCACTACTGGGAGGAGATGCTGCATGCCGTGCATTACATACATGAGCACGGTATTACGTTTTCCTCTTATGTTTAACTTTTCAGATGATTGGATGGTTATTAAAAAAAAATGTATTTCCCATCTTGTGTGGTACTGTGGCAAGCACATCAAGTTACCACAAAATATAAAATTTTCTCAGTTGATTTTGAACATTATCTTCAACAATTTAAGGTCTATAATCGTTTGGAGAAATTTGAGTTTTGTACACCTTGACCTGCTGGTGTCTGTACAAGAACTCACAGTTCACAGTTCACCTTACAGTTTTTAGTTTCATATTGATGCTGCTTGTCACCAGTTAAAATAATTCTATATTGACTTCTGTAATGAAGTGTGGACCATATTATTATTAAATTGTATGTTGTTTTCCCAGGTGTTATCCACGCGGACCTTAAACCCGCTAACTTCCTGCTTGTGTGCGGGCGTCTGAAGTTGATCGACTTCGGCATAGCATCGGCCATCAGCAGCGACGCAACGTCAGTGGTTCGCTCACAGGCGACTGGGACCTACTCCTACATCAGCCCCGAGGCGCTCATGGGCGGCGCCGGCGGGTACGGCGTGGCTAATGGCGATGGCAGTGCACCTATCAAGGTAAATATTGTCATAAATAAACTACTATACAAAGCTATGAATAATATTTTGTCAGACAAATTTCAAAAATTACCAATAACGTCAATAAAATGCATTCAGGCTAGGAAACAAATGTGATAAGTTTAGATTTTATTTTAGTATGTTACGTCACTTTTTTACGTTATATTGCAGATCTCGTTCCGCTCGGACGTGTGGTCACTGGGGTGCATCCTGTACAGCATGGTGTACGGACGCACGCCTTTCGGACACATTCCTAACCTCGCCAAGCTGGCTGCCATACTTGACCCCAATCATCGCATCGATTATCCGCCTGTTGAGCGTAAGTTGTAGCTTGATGTAGTCAGATAAATATAAGAAATGAAACTTGTTATGAGCTACAAAAAAAACCCTAGTTTTGAAGTAGAATGTATTATAAGCTAATTTATTTTCGACAGACCTCCCTTCATCACTAATCGCAGCGCTGAAGTGGTGCCTCACGTATAACGCCCGCGCGCGGCCATCGGTCCGCGAGCTCCTCACCATCCCGTACTTACAGCCGCCGCGAGGCCCACTGCCGCCACAGCTACTCGACAAACTACAACCCCTCGTCAGCCCTCAAGAGTTCAGATTACTGCAGAGGGCACAACTGTAGCTAATCACTTGGGACTTGAATGAGAATGTCAATGAATGTGAAGCTCTCGCTCAGCCAGATCTGTCTACATAGTTTTGTATTTGGAAGAGACAAGCTTCTATCTCAAGTATTTTCCGCTCACTGGCTCATGCCATATCATGGGGTTATTATTGTGAAAATAGTGGCTTCTTTCATGATTATAATATTGTCATTGTAAATATATAATACATTATCTGTAATATGTGTGTGTAGTGTAAAATTTTTCTCGCCTCGACGGCGACTTGATGTTTAGTTATGTATTCTCTGTGGGAGAAACTCAATTATGACTCGGTCATTATTAGCTAAATTTGTAAATGGCGTCTCGTTTTCAGTGACGATTTAATTTTCAAAAATGATTTTGATAATACCAAAGTGTGCGAGGTCTACTTGTAAATATGTAAAAATTACCTATTCTTGCTTTGATACAAATTATATATGTACTTATTTCTAACATTTACAGCATTCTTGTGATGTAAAGCGAAATTTAATATAACGAAAAATAATATCAGTTTTGTATGGAACTTGGGAATTATAACAGAATTTTAAATGTATTTTAACAGATAATTTATTACATAAATATTGGACTGTATAAATCAACCACTGACTTTTATTTAAAAATAAACAATTGTATTGTGAAATAAATATTTATTTTAAAGTGAATTAAATGAGGATACAAAAAATAAATAGCATCTTAGCACAATGAATAAATGAATAGTAAAATACGATTGATTAATATTGGCTTATAATAATATATTTTTCTGGAAATTCAGTTGGATCAATATTGAAAGTTCAATAAGTTACACATTATAAAACGTGAATGATAGTTAGAAAATATGTCGAAAATAAGTCGTAGACTGGCAGCTTCGTATTTCTCTGCTCACATCAGAGAAAATGAATTCTCACCCTAACTTCACATACCACGCGGTACGGAGCGACTACTCTAGTAGCGACACGACATACACTTATTCGCCCGGATAAGCGCTTGCTCGTCACTTCGAACACAAGCACACCTCACCGAAACGGAAGTGCACAATTATTTATCATTACAAGTTGCACAGATTCTAATGCCACGACAATTATCATACATTTAAAAATGCTTTTTTATTCAGTCTATATACTTTTGGAATAATGAAACATTAAATAGTGCTATATAAATAGTATTGCAAGCGAATTGCGCGGACGACCGCGCAGTACTTGACAAACGTGAGGTGGGAACACAGCACAAATTAAAAAACAAAATTTTCTTTTTGATTTTAATGCGTTACTTAATAATGTAGAAGTACTGCGCGGGCGCACGTCATGTGAGGTCGTGCGCAGTGCGTGCTTAGTTCTGGAACAGTGTGCGCGTGAAGTCGATGTAGTCGAGCGCGTTGGGTATGGGCCGCTCCGTCTTGTTGTCCAGGTAGGGCTTCATGCGAGCCACGCAGTAGTCCGCCATCTCCTTGGTGAGATTCTGTGAATAGAATAAGGTGACAGGTTAGCTGGCTACTCCTCGGAAAGCTGGTGCCCCACTACATCATCAACTTGGAGAGTAACTCACGGCGTATAGTTCGTCCTTGGTGACGTAGGCGCGGTCCTGGTGCGCCGTGATGGCTCGGAACGCGTTCTCTATCTCCTCAGAGGAATGGACGTTCTCAGTCTCCTTACTGATCATGAACGCCATGTACTCTTGGAGGGACACTTGACCATCGCGATTTGGATCAACGACATCTAAAAAATCAAGAAACTTGTTAATCGTGTGGCAAGACCATAATAATATTTTTGGAAAATTTTCCCAAAGTTAGGCAAAGAAGATTTTCTCCATATAAAGCACAAACAAAAGTTTAAAAAGTATGTTTGCTTACTAAGTATAGCCTCGAACTCAGGGTCGGGCTGTCCCTCCTCAACCATGGGCAGGTCGTATCCGAGCGCGCGCAAACATGACTTGAATTCGTGATGATTGAGGCGGCCGGAGCGGTCCTTGTCGAAGTGCTTAAACATCATCGAGAACTCCTTCAGAGCATCCTCGCTTACGCCTGTAAACAGAAATCATTGTAAAAACAATCCCTGTATAACTGATAATTACGAGCAGTGGAATGTAACATTTGAAAATAAGCTGGTACATACCAGAGTGGTTTCTGGCCTGTATCTGTTGTTCAAGATTGTGCTGCATACGCATGGACAACTGGTCGAGTTGGTCCCACTGTTGGGCGAGCCCCACCGTGCTGTGCTCCGTGTAACGGTTGTCCAGAATCAGGTGCTCCTCTAACGCTGCGCCTGGTAAATACAAGTAAAAAATCTTTCAATACCAATCTTTATGAACGACGATAATAAAAAGGAACTAAATATTGATTGCCTGCTAGATAAGAAGGATTTTCTGGAAGAAAAAGATCCAAGCAAGTTGTACCATATTTATTATTAGAAACTTACCCAATTCTTCAAGGCGACGCAGATCAGCTCTGCGTGCGCGCACCTCGCCAGCGCGCTGGCGCAGTGTGGCGAGCTGCTGCTCCAGGGAGCCGGTACCCTCCATCATGGATGTGCTGTACACAATATGTTTACGTTACGTATCGTTTGTATGTGGTAACAGTTCAATTATGCAACAAAATACGTTCAGAAAGTATGACAGTTCATTGTCATTTATAAATAGACTTATATAGTAATTTAAGTAGGTATTATACATCTAGATTTATGATACAAGAGGAGAATGGTACCTATGTTTAAATGTCGCTTTCTTTTTCATTTATCATAATTAAGACCGCTTATCGAGAACCATGGATTATCTCAAAGATAACCTAAAGTTATGAATATTAATAATAAGTACATCTAAAAAGTTAAGATATCTTCAGTAAATTATAGTGAATTAGTACTTTTTAAAGGAAATAAAAATACACACATAATTAAGTAAAGTAAGTAGTAAAACCTATGTACAAATATTATTTCATTGTGTTGGTGACATTATAAGATGAATTTACAAACATTTTATTTCAAAATAAGCCAATCATTATGCTGAATAGAAGACACCGAGAACGTACGTGTGGATACAACGACTAAGTCGGCTTGGCAAAAAATATAATACACAAATATAATTTTTGATGATAAGTTAACTTTGGAAAGATGCTAAAATTTTATATGCAGCCTGCATAGTACTCCTATAATCAATTTCGTTAAACTGAATATATGTTTATTAGAAATCTGGTGTAGCAACTACAAATTAACTGCCTAATGTATAGGACATTTATTAGTGCTTGCAATTTCGAAAAAAATGAAAACTGGAAACATAATTTACTTCCTTCTACAGTTTTAGTACATATTTTTGCCAAGCCGTGAAGCGTATCTTTCGACAAGTTTAGTATAAAACGCGACATTCTGAATACTTTACCCGTCCCAGCCTAGCAGCCGGTACCTGTATACCAATCAACACGTCAGCACTTAAAACATCACAATGAATCTAAAACTAAATGTTTTGTTCATGACTATCTCTAGACTAACCTAATCACATAATTTTATTCTGTATGTCTATGGATATTATCAGACTCTTGAACCCTTTTTTATTTGATTTTTTTCGGAAATATTATACGAGATCCCTGGATAGCGTATAACTTGAGCCATACTTTTGACCTATTTCCCAAGAAAAACGCGTGAGTGTACGATATTCGACTATTTCTTATTCTTCTATGTATGTTTGCAAATATAAATAGCCTTAACCCGAATTACAAAATGAAATGAGTAATGGGTACTGGACAAGTTCACCTAGATAGTGTGATTTAAAAAAATATATAAAATAAATATAACAATAAATCAATATGTAGTGACAATAGCTGAGTTTTTTTTTCAAAGTAACTTCTAAGGGATTAACATATTATAGAACTTACCGTGTCTCCGTGAGCCACTGGTGGAAGGCGTTGGCGTGTTTGGCGAACTCCTTGCGCAGCTTGTCGTTCTCCTCCTGCCTGTGAGCCTCCTTCGTCAGTTCTACGTCACGTTCCGCTGCACACATTGATTTTAGAGTTAGTTACGTAATCGAGACCGCGGTTAACTATGGCCCAAACAGCCAAGTATGATCTACTGTTATTGTATTTAGATTTACCAAAATTTAACAAAATTAATATATATAAAAATCAATGGCACTTTTCGTTGCAATTTTAAATAACTCAAGAACGGGCTCACCTATCCAAACCAAATGTTTAAGCTTTGTTCGGACTATTTAGTAGATACATACATATTATTACATATTACACAGTACAGGAAAGTCAAGAAAACACGCGGGCGAAGCCGTGGGCGGAAAGTTAATATACTATAATTCTAATTCTTAGCCCTGAGCTAAGAAGTTATCTACTACGAAATATAAGTATATAGGTATGGGTATGACTATTTTACCGATGATTTTGCGCAGATTGCGCCAGGTCTCCTCAAGAGCCTCCATGGTGAACCAGGTGTAAGGGTTGGCGCCAACGTTGAACGACTTGATCTGTTCATCCAGCGCCGCCAGCGCCTCGAAGTCGCTTTGAGCCGATGACAGTGAAGCCTAACAAGTTCATAATGGGGCATTAATATATAATCAGATAGATTCAAATATAATGATATTTTTTTTGTCGGAAGTAAATAATTTTTTTTAATTAATTTTTCTGGGCGTATTTGGAGACTTACTTGGAACTGTGCGTGCGCGTCCCTGAGCGCGCGGATCTCCTCGATGGAGTTGCAGCGCACCGGGTCCGTCAGGTCCTCCTCGGCATTCTCGAACCATGAGTTGAATGCTGACGCCTACACAGACAACAAAATTTAAAATGTGCTAATGTTGGCACAAAGTGAAAAATAATCAGTGAGCAGAATGGATTTACCCTTTGACCGAGACATCTATTTTATTCGAGACGAGTCACTACATATTTTAAATCTAAGTACTCCACCGCGTCTGTCTGTCTGTCTGTTCGCGATAAACTCAAAAACTACTGCACCGATTTTCATGTTGTTTTCACCAATAGATAGTGATTCGAGAGGAAGGTTAATATAGAATAGAATAGAATCGTTACATACCTTCTTGGCGAAGGTGAGGTAAAGTTCCTCGATCTGTCGGAACTGGTCTTGTAGTTGCAGCAGGCGCTGCTTGCGCGCGGCCGAGTCTCCCAGCAGCCGCTGCCAACGCGCGATGACGTCACCGTGACGCTTCACGATGGCCGGCGTCTGCTCGTGGTTGGCCGCCACCAGCTGTTCCTTCAGAGATGTGATGTTCTGGATACCCTCGTGCTCGAACGCAGCTAAGCCTGTGGGTAGATTTTGGTATTGTTAATGATGTACGTAATAATAAACATTATGTCTTTGCTTAGATTGGTTTATAATTGGCAAATTGAAACCAAGATTGAGGTGCTGCGGTACCGACTACAATCTCCTCTAGTGAAACCATATTAATCACCGTATTATTTCCTGTTCAAAGGCGGGTTCTCAAAACTCGAATGTGTATGGTATTGCTATTGTCTGAAAAAGACCCTAATTTTCTGAGTTTGTTTCGGTGTTTCTTCTCAGAAGTCGTCAGATAGAAAATGTCGGCGCCATCTAGTTAAAAAAAATGAAAAACTTTGATTTATCAAAGTGATTCTTTGAAGGATCTATTTACAGAAATAAATATCATTTATTATATCTGAGGTTTACTTGATATAAAACGAGTAATTCAGTTTCATGTGACATCGTTGTGGTATTTTATTTATTTTAAATATTTCCTGCCTCTTTAGTGGTCTTAAGCGCGATTGTTACGCTAGAATTGGGGTTCGATCCCCAGGTCGAGTAGTGTTATTGGATTTGTCTATGAAATTCTCAGTAGCTGCTAGGAGTCTGGATTTGTGCCCGGTTAACGGCAATAGGCTCGCCCCCTATTACATGGGACCTAAACATCAGGGGCGTAGCTACCGCCGCATCAGCCGTATCAATGATACGAGCTCCCTGGGCTACAGGGACCCCTAACGGGTGTAAGCATATACATCTGTTATTGCGGGATTTCCGCAATAACCGACCTTTCATTTGCCCTTTCTACTAATTTGATACAGGGCCCCTCCATGGCACGCTACGCCACTGCTAAACATACCGGCGAAGTGTGGGAGTATGTTAGTACACCTCTGCCTAACCCTTCGGGGAATACAGGCGTGAGGGTATGTTATGTTAAATATTGCGGTTGTACAGACCGGCATCGAATGTGTCCTGCTTGGTAAGCAGCGTCTGTACGGTGGAGAGGTCGCGGCCGAACTCGTCGGAGCGCACGTGGGTCTCCTTGTCGGCGATCCAGGACTCCACCACGTCGGCCTTCCACAGCAGCTGCAGGTACAGCGAGTTGTCCACCAGCGCCGCCTTGCGCCGCGCCGCTAGATCCGTCAGCTTCTCCAGTTTGGCCTGTAGGAATGATATAAACATTAATTTACGAAAAAAAAAAACTTAGATGCATGTAATATATTTTGAATTTTAATGAAATTAGATTTAAAACTAAAACCTAACTACGAAAAAACAACTGAGAAGTAAATTAAACAACCAAGTAAATTATCCTATGAACAGAAAAAGTACTTTCCAGCTTAAAACCATTTTCGCGTGTCACCATGACGCCAGTCACGGCTTCAGGTCAAAACGGCATACCGTACGCTTTCCATTCGTTCAATATTTATAATATTAGAATTACTGCAATACCATAATATACTGTACGTTACTGTTTGGATCAACACGAATCCAAAGACACCTCATCAACATTATTTTTCGGATCCATTTTTTTTCAATGTTGTGTCGGTCATAATGTTTTTTTTTTTTTTCAAATATAAATAGCCTAGAACCATTTTGCCGTAAAAATGAATTAATCGACACCTCAGAAATCTTATCAGGAGTTTTTGAGCAGTTTGACATCCATATATAGACACATACATATTTATATAGACTGTTAAGCTTCCTTTATCGTAGTCGGGTCAAAATAGGGCTACGCTATGGGCGCTTTTGAGGTCGACGTGAGGTAGGTGGGTACCTGCAGGGCTCGGATCCGGTGCGAGAGCGCGTCAGCGTGCAGGTTGCCGGCCTGCAGCAGGCGCTCGCCGTCGGCGGCCAGGTCCCGCACGCGCTCGCCCCGCGCGGCCAGCTCGGCTTCCAGCGCCTCGTGCTTCTTCAGCAGCCCCTGCACGGCCGCCATGCTGTCGCCGCACTCGCCCACCACCACCAGCTGCTGCTTCTCACTGTACAATACCACTCACCAATTATAACGAATATGTTCACTACTAGGAGCAACTCTCGCGATTATTTTGAGGACAATTAAATAGTGTGGGTTATGTGTGCTTGAATACAATAACTTTTAATTGTTTTTCTGTTTTTCTTATATTACAACGTGTATCTTTTTTTTTGTCACAAATAAATTAAATAAAAGTCGTTTTATAAATGTACCCAAGCATAGAATTACCAAATGCTAGAAATGTTATATTACAAATCATCGATCGATCGAAATCGAAGATATCCAAAAATTTCAATGAAACATTTCTACAACCAATAAAAAAAAAAGATAAATGAACAATGATAATTAAATTCATTTCATTCATTCTGCATGTTTATCATTATAACAGAACACTTAATCCAAAGTACGAAACTCACCTGATCCAAGCTTCTTCTTCATCGACCTTAGCCAAGAACTGTTGATAAGCAAGCGACTGCTGTAACTTGGCTCCGCGCTCACCCGCCAGCGCCTGCAGCTCGTCCCAGGCCAGGGACAGCGCCTTCAACCTCTGCTCGATCTCCGGCACTCCGAGGTTGGACACGTCCATGAGTTTCTCTCCGGCCTCCTGCACGGCCTGGATGGCGGGCTCGTGGCTGGCGAGCTCGGCTTCTAAACGCTTGTGCTTCTTCAGCAAGTTCTGTACGCCAGTCAAGTCACGGCCATAGTCGTCTGAAGCGACCAGAAGTTTCTTCTCCCTTAAGAAAATGGCATTATTTGCATTAATTTTAATTTGGAGTCATTAAAAAAACATTTACTCGCAGTATTCTTACAGTGTTGATGAAATGAAATAAATAACATTATTACAAGTCAAAGTTTTCATCGTGGGACCTAAACATACCGGCGAAGTGTGGGTGTACTTAGTACACCTCCCCGCCTAACCCTTCGAGGAATACAAGCGTGATGGTATGTTATTTATGTTGAAAATTTCATGAATATTGTGTGGTAGGTGTGAATACAGTTGTATAAATGAACAGTAGTACATACTTGATCCAGGACTCCTCGTCGGCGATGTCGCGGAAGAACTGGTGCAGCGTGTTGGCCTCGTTGAGTCGTGCGCGGCGGTGCGCGGCGAGGTTGCGCACGCGCTCGAAGCGCTCGGCGATGGCGGCGCGGCGCGACCCGATGCCGGCGCTGTCGAACTGACCGCACGTCACCAGCGCCTCCGCCTGCGCGTTCATGTCTGCGCACACGCATACACACACATATTTCAACTTAATCCCTCAAGGTCGGCGAATCAAGATCAAGTCTAGTATGAAGAAAACGAGAATCTTCGTATATGTATTATTAACGTCACTTACCGTTGATTCTATCCTCGTGCGCCTGGATGTCAGCCTCCACAAGCTGGTGCTTCTTCATGAGATTCTGTACGGAGGCTAGGTCCTTGCCGGAGTCCTCGGATGTCAACAAGCTTTCAACCTAAAATGTAAAACAGCATAAGAAAAGCTGAAACCAGAACCACTTTTTATAATAAGATTATGTCTCATTATTTCGATATCTTGATCTACAACACATACATACACTCACGCATTTTCCTATAGAGGTAGGCAGAAACTATAGAATGCCATATCTTCTTTTCATTATTTAAAGCTGATAACATTATGTCCCTAATTTTGTTACCTCTCCAAGCCAGAAGTCAAGGTCCTTGACGGCGGCGATGTAGGTGCGCTGTTTGTTGGCCTCCTTGAGCTTCAGCGACTTCTCAGTCGTCTTCTGAGTTAGGAACTCCCACTGGTCAGCAATGGATGCTAAGCGAGCCTGTCATAAAAATACAGTAGGGTTAATGTATGATACTTAGTGGAAATAAGGCTAAAATCTTAATTTGTTAAGATGAGGAACAATGCGACGGCCATGGTATACATTAAAATAACATATATATAATAATGGCAATAGCAGCCTCCACGTCACGCTGTATCCATAAAAATACTTTAGTTTAATTAATGTGTGTATAATTCGTGCAAATGATGGAGATAGTTTTTTGAAACACTAGCTTTCCATCCGTGGCTTCACCTAAGTGGTTTCTCGGCTTTTCTCTAATATAATATGCATGTATACTACACAATTATAAACCTTCCTCTTAAATCAGTTGAACTATTGCTGAAAACTGCATTACTGCTTAACTGCATCCGTTGCGTAGTTTAAAAGATCTTAGCGTACAAACAGCGGGAGCGACTATGTTTTACTATGTAAAATGTCTTTTCGTGTCATCTCTCTCGCCCAAAATCCATTCCAAATCTAGAAGCATCATACCTGCACGGCGTGTTCACTGCCGCTGCACTGTCCGCGCTGCACCAGGTTGCCGCCCATGGCCAGCACGGACTGGATGCGCTCGGCGTTGGCGGCCAGCTCCGCCTCGAACGCCTGGTGCTTCTGGTGCTTCGACTGAATGTTGGCCGGGTCCTGCGATCAAACGAAACACTCAGCGCCTCCATGAACATCAGTACTTACCAATCTGTTCTAAATCGAGGATCATAGAGATATTCTCCCACCCGAAATTATAATAATGCCTGTATTACTATCCTCTTAATAAATAAATTATAATTGCCAACATCAGAGTTATATTGAGTGTAATAAACAGTTATTTGACAGATTGGTTGAAAATTTGAATGTCTGTAACTAAAAATACGATCATCATCAACCCATTAAATTGTCCCACTGCTGGGCACGGGTCTCCTCTCAGAACGAGAGGGAAAAATACGATGCAATAGCTTTACTCGTCAAGAAGCCGTCTTGTTTCTAAATTTAAAGAACATGACCACTGCTGTTCTGTTGTTTTTTTTTTTTCACATAGTCTGGTAATAAAACTTTTGACGAAAAACATGAAAGGCCTGGTAGATAGCTACGGAGAATAACTTATTAGGTATGGACTCAAAATGTCTAAGTAATAAGACTTGGCCAGTTGTTTGAAGAGCCACGTATTTATACCTTGTAGCTCTCCTCGGTGGCGAGCTGCAGTTTCTCGGCGATCCAGTTCTCCATTTCATCAGCGTCGCGTGAGAACTGCTGCAGCGTCTGCTCATCACCCAGTCTACACAGAAACATTGTTTTATTATGACTAGATTTATCAGTGAGTGAATTTTACCTAGGGCTTTTTAGCGGGGAATTATCGGTAATTAATAGGAGGCAAAGCGGTAAAACCAATCATTATGTATTTACAGATAAGTCGACGTATCCCAAGAACAATATGTGAAAATGATTAAGATTTAGTGTGTAACTTAAATTTTATTTTTATACTACAAATTTTCACATAACTATTTAGCGTATTTCCACGCAGCCCAAAAGTTATTATAATTATATTTTCAAATAAAACAACTGAAAGCTAAGTACTGCAACTAATTCAGATACAACTTTGTTCTTGGGATCCGGCGAAGTGTGGTTTAATTTTTATTATGAAAAGAATAAATTATTTTGCAAAGGTTTTATTACAATAAAATTAGAAAAGAGACTACAACTGATAATAATGTTGAGAAATTCCGACATAATGCCTCTACTATTTATAATTCTGAGTCAACTTAAAAGTTTGTGAAAATAAAGAATGGAATGTAACCTGGATCTCTTTTCAATGAGCGCCTCTTTGAGGTGCCTCCAGCGGTCGAGGACCTGGCGCCGCTTGCCGTCGATGTCGTCCGCGGCGTAGTGCTCCGAGGCCATCAGCTGGTCAGCCAATGTCTGCAGTTGAGCGATCTTCTCCTCCTATGTATTAACAATACGAGATTTTTAATGACGATGTCCAGATTTTCTTATATATTTAAGGTTTAGTTTTGATGAGATTAGCTCAAGTTTCCCTAAAAATAACGTTTTAATCTTCCTCGTCATCTTCTTGCCCTTTTCCCAATTAATTTGTGGTTAGTGTAGTCTGTTCGCCCATTGGGCTCTGTGGCGTTCACAGGACTGATGATTATGAGCTCTTCCTTTTCTTCCTTTTATCCCTGTTAGTCACTATCTCATAATTCAACCCCTTTTCCATCATATCTGACTTAACACAATCTATCCATCTTTTCTTTGATCTCTTTCTACCCCAAGACATACAAGAATACAAACGATAACAAAAATAAGATAATTCCAAGGATATAGTGTATGTTTTTACTTTATCTAAGATAAAATGGAAGTTCAAATAGTTTTGCCTTACTCAAATGTCTAGGGGCATAACATTAATCAGTAGGTATAGTTACGTGAGCATTGATGGCCTTGTCGAAATCTTCGTGCTTCTTGATGAGCTGCTCGACGTTGTCGGGCTGCGCTGCGTCAGCGGCGTCGGCGGCCGTGTCCTGCTGGTCCTTGGCCGACGGCGACAGGAAGGCCTCGCGCGCACCCATCCAGCCCTCAGCCTGCTCGCAGTCACGGTAGAACAGCTGCAGCTCCAGGTTCTGGTCCAGCTTCATGCGGCGACCGACCCACGCCCTGTTACAACATGTATATATGAAACAAACTGTAGCAGCCATAAGTTTCTATGATGCCAATTAGTTACAGGATATTCAGGGAATACTTTGATACTTATAACTAAAATTTAGTAGCAAAAAAAACTATACAGATGACGTCACGTCAAACGGCGCAAACTCGCATCTACATTATCTGTCTTTTTAACTGATGCGAATTTGGCAGTACTTTTGTGGTTATAAAAATATTTTTTTTTTTTTTTTTTTTTTTTTTTTTTTTTTTTTTAAATTAAAGCTTACTAGCAATGTGGGTCACACATTACTAGTATTCTTGTTAACCCCTCGTGCTAAGCTAAATGCTTGTGTTACGAGTGGGTTCACGTCGGTAGTGCAATGGGTGGGGTTCGAACCGGCAACCATATGATCGCAAGTCCGACGCCCTAGCCATTAGGCTACCGACGCTTCTACGAATTCGACGATTCGAACATCGCCATAGCACGTCACATATCAAGGGACAAATATTTGATGGATCAATAAGGAAAACTTGTAAATATCGTCTTGCTGTCAAGACTATTTTGTAGATTACTATCAAACACTGTCGAGATTCTATACACTTGGTTAGTATGGAACAACGTTAAAATCGTACGTTTTACCGTGCCAACAAAATCAATTGTTAAATTACATGCCGCCATTTACGATAAAATTACGACGTAACGTAATTATAACGATTTGTTTTGACGCTCGCACGGCAGTCGATATAATAAATACAAACTTCTCAAGCTCCTGACGTGCGTCGCTCATGTTGTTGAGTTTCTCCTGTATGTCGACGCTGGCGTAGTGTCCGCCCTGCAGCAGCTGTTGTCCGAACAGTTCCAGCGCTTGGAACGTACCGGCGCGCGCGTCCATTTCTGTACGATGCTCCTATACCATACAAAATTCATTAGCAGTTTTTTTTTTAATGAAAGCTTACTAGCAATGTGGATTGCACATTACTAGTATTCTTGTTAACCCCTCCTACTAAGCTAATAGCTCGTATTACCACGTCGGTAGTGTTATGGGTGGGTTTCGAACCGGCAACCACATGATCGCAAGTCCGACGCCCTAGCCATTAGGCTACCGCCGCTTCAGTTTGAAAGAGTAGTAAGAAAAACTGTAATTATTTTATTAAAATTAACCAATAATCTATAATTTTACGTTATTTATCAAGTATCTATATTTTTATTTATTCTAT
Source organism: Subacronicta megacephala (assembly GCA_958496365.1). Lineage (NCBI taxonomy): Eukaryota > Metazoa > Arthropoda > Insecta > Lepidoptera > Noctuidae > Subacronicta > Subacronicta megacephala. The sequence goes on along the minus strand of OY292516.1, from coordinate 15,818,967 downwards.
ATGTATTAGTAAAAAAGATTAATCGAGTTATAATTATCTTGGAAGAATTTCAAAATAAATTCACTTATAAAAGCTTTCAATTGTGAAAACTAATTAAAACGTTTAAAATGAAATTAAACCAATATTTTGAACGTAATTTCGAATGAAACATTGTGACAAATTCACAAATTTGATTTGTTTTTAAAAGCTGTACAAACACTCATAAACAAAAGTGGGCACAAATATAATTTACAGGAAAGTTTAAAGTATACAAAATCACACACACTAAAAACATTAACGAACTTAAAACATTTTTTAAATACACACTAAAACCTGTACAGTCAACATGCAAAGTGTAATCAAATATATTTTATATTTTAATAAATCATTTACTGAGCTCCACTTTTTTGTTGACTATACTTTAATACAACATTGAAAAATCCATATAAAATAAAATACAAAACAATTAAAACGGTTAGAACTGTCGTGTCTATGTCTGTTAAGTTTTTTATAGTTAAATTGTTAGGGTAAACTACCCCTGCCGCTAAATCGTATTAATTTTAACTATAAATTAGATTGTAAACAGCAGGACATCGAGTGTAGTGTATATTATTGAGAATTATTGCATACACGGTGTATATTATAAAGTTCTTGCAAGTCGTATTGCTGTATGTGTAGTGTCTGTGTCTATTTATACTTCACTTTGTTATCTACAATACATTAATTTACATCCCTTGTGCATTTTAGATGTAAGGCCCTTAAGTAAATTGTCAAAATTTTATTTTAAACCTCATTGTACAAATGTATCACATCAAGAAAACATTAAAGCAGTTTATCACTGTTAAACTATACTATAGTCTATTGTTAATGTTTACATACACTTACGCAATAAATATCAACCACTAATTCGAATTAAGAACAACTGAACTACATCATAATTTACCATGTTAGTTTTATTGGAATCTGAACTATGTGTTGTAGAATAAAGGTTTCTTATCCCAAAGGAGGTTAATTTGTTTGAAGTATAAGTGAAGACACAAGTACTACGTGTACAGCTGACAGGTCGCAAGAATGGTAGTAAGGCAGGGGTCACACATGCGTGCAATGCGTCTGACCTGCGGCATTATGCCGTACCGCGCGTCTATCTCCAAACGCTGGCTCTAGAAACACAGTTACTATGTGATATTTGTTCTTGAATCACAATATTCGCCTCACATAGCTTAAGAACTTCAATCACGTCAAAGCGAATAATTATACTATAAAGGATTTTCACAAAGGATTCTATGATCTTTGACATTGCTAGGGTAAAATCAGGGGGTTTACTATTCAGCTAATCAATCAATCTTTGTACATTCAAACATTATTAATTAAATATATGATGACGTCACTCTTTTAGTCACTAGAGGACCAAACATGGTTGTAATGTACAATGAACATCTTAGTAAAAATAACGTGGACATACCTGGTGTCTCTCGAGCAGTGCCTCTGCGCCGGTGACGTCATTGGCGAGCTCGTCTGAGCTCACTAGCGCCATCATGGAGTTGATCCATGCCATCAGATCGCGGTAGTCGGATAAGAACCTGTAGAGTTATAGTTAATAAAAATTCTGAGGACAAACACTTCAAAAGACACCATTAGCAGACTCGCTTATGCCCACGATATAAATAAAGTCAAATGTATCAATATAATTATTACCAGATAAAAAAAACTTTGTTCCCCCTTTTTAAGCACATTGCGCGCACGGAGGAGTGTGAGATTTGGCATAATAAAATTTATATAGAGAAGGAGTACAGGGGCCGTATTACCACGTATTAATGCCATTATTTTTAGGTAGTGAGAGAGGGATGCCGCTCTACAGGTTAAATAGTGGCGTCCCTCTTTTACAACGTAAAAATGATGGCATTAATACGTGATAATACGGCCCCAGAACATTATTATTGTAGTCGAATTTCGACAACCGTACTACAGTCACTAGTACTTACTATACAAAACTGACAAATTTCTCCAAATGATTTTAATAAACCTTACAATGTTCATGATTGAGTTCAAAATCAACTGAGGAAATTTGAAATTTTGTGGTAACCTGATGTTGCAGGCGAGCGTACAAAGCGTACAAGTCCTTATTCGCTTACCTCTGTAGATCGTAAGAGTCCAGCAGCTTCTCTTTGCGTGCGTTTGCGCGGGCCTGCAGCTGCTGCCAGGCCTCGTTGATCTCGCGCTGCTTGCTGTAGGTAGCGTCGGCAGAGTCCCCGTGAGTTGTCATGAGTCGGTTGGAGGTGTCGACCAGCTGCCGGATCTTGTCGCCCAGCGCAGCCAGGTCGCGCTCCAGACCCTCGTGCTTGCCTGGCGATGTTATGAGTTTAGTTTACCTTGTTCTTATAAGTAATCAATCTATACAGGGTAAAAAATTGGACGCACAACCATTAACCATGAATTCAGTACATGATTCTGAACTGTATTGTAATTTATCGTCGGCATTTCCTGATTAATTTTTCTGTTGCAGTTCTTCTACTTGAAACTATATAAAATCAGTATTCCTATCGAACCTAATGAGATTCTAAATTTAACCATTTCAATCTTACTTATACCATTCAAAACAGTTACATTGCTGTTTTGAGTTTGATAAACCTAAAGAGCGCGTGCTTAGGTTGTTCGCGCAGCGTTGTAAACACGTTGTTTGTAATACATTGCACGCTTAATATGTAAATTTTTCTAACCAATAATTTCATTCAAAGTTAATTAATTATGTTTGTGATTGTATATAAATGCATTCGGTGTAACCTTCTCACGACGTTTGCGCGTCGATGTCCCTTCCAGCCTGTATAATATGAACTGCACATTCTCTCTCACTCTCAGACACACTCACCCACCCATACACACACATGAACAAGAATATATAGAAAATGTTAAGAGGCTGATACTTTGCACAAGTAACGGAGTCATAGAATTTATGATTGTAACTATTATTTAGCCTTTCGCCTCTTGTAAAGAAGTTAGTATTTAAGATTTTGAATAAATCAAGTATGGTATGGAATGGTATAGTGGGCTATTTTCTGCAACTCCACTAATAACCGAGTATTTTGCGTGTGGTAAATAAAGGATTATAGAAGTAAAAAATATATATGTTGAGTAGAATGTTTAGCTAGCTGGTCGTCGATATATCTGTTTAGAGCAGACTTACGCTGTAGTGTCTGCACGGAGCGCAGGTCCTTGCCGAGGTCGTCGGTGGCGAGCGCGGCCTCCTTCTCGGCGATCCAGTCCTTGGTCTCGTCCACGTCGCGGTGGAACCGCTGCACCTCGTGCGCGGAGCCCAGCTGTGCGGCGCGCTCCGCCGTCAGTTGTTGAAGAGATGTCCATTTCGAGTTCAGCTCCTGTTACGCCCAAGTTATATTTGAAGAAACATATTGATAATAAGTATTTCATGTAAATTTCTTATCGTTATTTTGTTCGTTTTCGAACCTGACCTAAGCATTAGTAACTATTCAAATAAACAGTATGGTCGATTTACTATATATACATACAAATATTTATCACAATCGTATGCTTTATCAGATCGTAATCCACATTTTCATACATAAATACTGATAACGCTATCGTTATGCTATCATAAAATGTATGTAGTAAGTGTTAGATGTAAATTAGATGTAATCAATAATTCGGAATGCGCGCGAATTAGCAGAAAGACGTGAGGCTCGTTTGAGTTCACATGTAATTTGGACACAACGGAGAAAAAGTCTAAAATGTCTTGTATACTTCGTTATGCGTCGCTTTCGTTCCGCGGAAATGTAAATGGACCAAAAAAAGATCTAACTCTGAAAACAGCGGATACGAATTTATTTTATACCATGTAAAGATTAGTATTGTTTTGTTAACAGTAGACGGTTGATCTCATGTCGCGTGATGTGATCTCCCATAATTAAAGAAGCACATGGCTTGGAACTCTGTACCCATATTCTGTAGCATGTAAGGTGTATTCTTTGTTGAAGATCCTAATAAAATAAAATAAAAATAAAATTTGTATAGATATGATCTGACCTGCATCTGCGTTTTGATTTTGAGCGCGGCTTCAGTCTGGCCGACGGTCATGAGCTGCACGGCGATCTCGTTCATCTCGGCGAGGCGCACCTCGTTGGCGCGCAGGTCGTTCTGGAAGTCGTCGAACTTCTTCTGCATCACCTCCACCTGCTCCAGGTCCTCGCCAACGTCCTGCACCTGGGCGTGCATCTCCTGCGAATAGGTAGGACCTTTGTGAGTGCAGTTCATAACATGCCTAGTAATATTGTGCTTTTTGATCAATTGTCACAATTCGAGTCTTTTTACTAGCTATTGGGATAGCTTCCTATCTTACTACATGCAGCTTAAGTAGTTAACATGAAGTGACTTCTATCAGACCTCCGTTACCCAATTTCTGGGCGAAACCGATATCAGGAGACTGACTGGCAAATCTAGTCAGGCTTCCGACAAGTTCAATGCAAGAACTATGTTTACTAGTGCGTTTTTCAGGAGGTATAATCCTCATTTTTTTATGACAACTACAAACCCCCTCTGTCATCCCAAACTGAACAATATTCTGAAAGGCTCAGCCTAGTTTAGATGCTACCAACATTATTTGTACTATTGATTAAGAAAATGTATGTTTCTTTTTTTATTAAACTTTTTGATCATTGTATTCTTATTTTTTATTACTTCTTTACAAAAAAAAAAAAAACATTACAAACCTTGTCCTTGATCCAGGTGGCGAGCTCAGCAGCCTCGCGCACGAGTACGTACGCTTTGACGGTCTCATTGAGCTTGTTCTGCCGCTCGCGAGCCAGACTGAGCAGGTTGTCATATTGTGCCTCGATCTGTTTACAAAGTTCTTGTTAACACGTTATTTAAGAACCTCCTCCTTTTTGAAGTCAGTTAAAAAAAAGACTATTATGTTGACTTCATAGTGATGCATCAGAGCAAAAAAATAAAATTTTATCTTTGGCAAGCTATCCCTTAAACTTATCCTAGAAACGCCCATTCCATTCCAAGTTCTTGCCCTGATGAAATAGAGTTTACATATCACATTTGTTGACAAAGTTATATAGAACCTAACATAATACCTATAATCAGAAACATACAAATATATAGCTTGAGGTAATTAAAAAATAATTTCAACATCATCCTATCCGTTGGTACATACCTGGTTCTGCCTAGCTGCAATAGAGCTGGAGTCAGCAAGGTTCTGTTGCGAGGAGGAGAGGCCGGCGTCGATCTTCTTGACGTAGGCGGCCGGCACGAAGCCCTGACGGTCGTTCACCTCTACCTTCCACCAGTCCTGCGAATGTAAATGGGACTTAATAAAACGCTTCCATTGGTTAACAAATGTGGTCGATTATAATTATATGTATTGTCAAATATACATATTCAACAAGATCCCGAGCATCTGTACGTCAGATCTGAAGGTGACATCTTAAACTGCATTGAAAAAATAATCAACATGACCAATCAACGAATAGTTAGATAAGGATTAGTTTGTGAATTGGTCCAAAATGTGCTGATAGTTATTCACGTAATATAATATACTATTTGTTCTCTTTTTGGTTGTTTATCATACTATAAACTAGAACGGATTGGAATTGATTACCCCAGTAATTAATTATTCCGTGGTTGCGACACGGGTTGCAATTTGGCGCAGGTACAGCGATATAGCCAGACCATTTCTAGTTGGTTTATTGAATTACCATCACGCCTGTATTCCCCGAAGGGTTAGGCAGAGGTGTACTAATGTATACCCACATTTCGCCGGTATGTTTAGGTCCCATGTAATAGGGGGCGAGCCTATTGCCATTAACCGGGCACAAATCCAGACTCCGAGCTGCTACTGGGAATTTCATAGAAAAACCCAATAACACTGCTCGACCTGGGGATCGAACCCAGGACCTCTAGCGTAGCAGTCGCGCTTAGGACCAATAGACTAATGAGGCAGTCCAGTTTATTGAATTGTATTTTATTTAATATTCTAACATTTATAGAGAGAGACAAAGAGTTAAAAAATTAACAATTATGGAATTATCTCGCACAAAAATGACGAATCTTCAGCGTAATGTAGAAAGAAACAAATTACTTAGTCAAGGCTGCCTGTCATAATTTAAAACGTCCTTGCTTCAATACCAAGTGGAAGAATGACATGGCAATCAATCAACCCAAACCTAACCGGTGTACCGTGTATGGACAATAGTCATAATAAATCAACGCAACCCAACCAGCACTAAACGATTTAGAAACAATGTTCTTCCTATGGATTGTTTATTTAGCTAACTCAACATATTATAATATGCGATTAACAATCGATAATTTTCGTATTGACATTGCTTTAGCTACATATTCCATATACATATAAGCCTGTTTTTTTTTTAAATTAAAAATTTATATTATTGGTAACCCCTCGTGTTAAGCCAAATGCTTGTGTTACGACTCACGTCGGTAGTGCAATGGGTGGGTTTCGAACCGGCGACCACATGATCGCAAGTCCGACGCCCTAGCCATTGGGCAGCTACCGCCGCTTTAAGTATGCGTTTATTGTGTTTTTTTTACGACTTAAAATATTACCCTATTCATTATGTCATTGCAGGCCACTCTTTCGTCGTATTTTTCATATTTGTCATTTGATGTCGCAATTTCTACTACCATGTACCTAGAATGAAGACGAAAAATTTGCGAAAAACCTTGCCGTGCGTTACCTGCGCGTTGTGTCACTCACTGTCAAGTGTAATCTGAATTTCCTGCAATAATATTTCAATTCATAGGTCGCGATTGGTAAACATCCGATAAATAAAAACGTCTCGTCTCGTCCATTTAATTACCAAATCACATACTAGTACTGATTGTAGAGAAATGTGCTCCTATTGCTCTCATCGAGCCAAATTGTTTACTTGTCGATAACTAGGAAGATATGGGGAGTGCTGATTACCATAACATATTACGTCAGTTTTCGCGTACAAGTTACGTTAAGAGCATATTATCGCTTTAAAGTGTGAAAATATACAGTCGGCTCTCATTCATAAGGAAATAAAATATTTCACTTTACACTAATAATATTATTAGATTTACTTTCATAACTGAGTGTTGTGTTACAACTTGATCGTGTTTTATGTTCGATAATCAAATAATACCATTATTTGATAATCAAAACATAATGTTTGTGGGAATTTTATCTTGAGTCGCGACCTATCTGGCTAACTTTTCAATGTTTTGGTAAGTTGAATCCATGTGAGTTAAGTCGATGATGGTATCAAGTCTTTAGACTATGTCTTTAGATTTGTTACAACCTAACTCTTTTCAATCTGAGGATAAATATATCATCAGATCATCAGGCAGTAACCAGTCTTAGTCTTAGTATTTCAGTAACCATAATCTGTATTTTCGATACTGCGTTGCGATTTGTACAATATATAAATATAAAGTTTATGATAACTTGCAATGCGTATTTTAAAATTATCAGGCAACAAAATTTTATCAAGATATTAAGTAAAACCACTTCAGTAGGAATGTAATTCTGTACATTTTATAGTCGATCACCAATACGTATGTTAAGATGTACACCACACCTAAGTGGGTCACGGCTTTTATCATTTCAAACGACCAAAGAACAGCAATGTTATAGATGTTCTCTCGGAAAAATCAAACTAAGACTCACATGTGATAATTTCTTGTCATTCCTTCTGTTGTGTACAAACAGACTGTCTACCAAAATTACACATAACCAACTTAAAACTATCATTTTAACACTAGTATCACTTTACTATCACAGAACGATTTACTCGTCACTTTAGTTACATTTTAACTTCTTATGAAATTTTGAAAAAGAATCTACACCGGAGATACGCCCTCTCTCGCAAATAAAGTCCATTACTTCAAAGTAAGAATCAATTTTAAAACATCAGATCAACAGTTCGGCACATGATATATTTTCGTTAAAGTTTTATATATACGTTCTATGATGTAAGTGCGTTCGTCCTCGTGTGTGGTTCATCGTGTTATGTTCTCTTCACGAGTTTCGTTTAGTGCGCGTTACATAAACCCGATCGGTTTGAGCCAGATAACAATGGATCTCTTTGGTGTGACAAAGTTTAAGTGTTTAAGTTTTACAAGTAACACTTTTTGATTATTTATAAGATTATTCATTTTCACTCTTATGATAATAATATTAGGTTTGAAAAAGGATTAATCGATAAGGTTATTGATTTTAGAAATAATTAACTATCACTTTTATGGGAATTCATGTCCTCGATAAGGTTTATGCGCGAAAGCATTAATTAGCGGTTGCGATTTGTATTTTAATTGAGGAAATGAAGCAAATGAATCGAAAAAAAAAAAAAAAATGCAACTGGTAAATGAAACTAGAACTTTAGTTTCGTAATAAAATTATTTAACAATGTACTTTATAACAGTTAAAGTGCTTTAAACTCCCTGCATGTTACAGTAGCAGATACACAATTTACGATAAGCATGATATCACCAAGATATGGTATAGGAATAATAATTTATCTTTATGTTACAGTAATTTAATTACAAAATATTTTGCTCTCTGTTTTGCGTAATAGAATATGTACTATATGTTGTGTTAATATTATCTCTCTGTACTGATACGAATTTAGGATTATTTTTTCATATCTATATTATAAATTATGATGACCAATGCGTTGGCACGTCTACTACGCCTGTGCTGAAATCCAAGGCGGATACCCTAATTTTTTTTATCTTATGTACCAAGTTACGTACGATTGTTTGTACTAAGTAGATTAATTTTAACAATATATAAATGACTTATATTTCGGCCTTTTCAAACGAAGTAAATCTAGGTATTCTATTTCTTTATCATGTTTGTTCTATGAGGTATGCTAGCGACAAAGGGAAAGGCTGGACATCAAACTTCAAGATATAAAGAGAGTACCGCGAAAATTTAAAGTGGTTTAATGTAAGGTCGATCTATGCTACTTATGTAAAGCTAATGTTAAGCCATAAACTTCTATAATAGGCAGCTAGTGAGATTCATCACCCTAGACAAGCTTTATGCACAAAGCGTTGTCAAAAGTGACATTTTTGGACCATAGAAGACCATCTGAAGACTTGATATAACTCCTTGTTGACGTTGTCGTACTAGATCAATAGAATGTAGAAAACATATTAGTTTTGTTCTATGTTGAATATTGCACGGCATAGCGGTGGCTGTAGAATCAATTTGTTATGGCGTTCAATTCTCGCGTCATAATAAGTTGTTGATAATAATAGAGTATTGTTATCTATTTGTTAAGTGAAGGTGACTTTATGAGACATGCTGCTGTCTGTATCTTATAGATTATCTTCTTAAAGATATGTTTAGAAAGTCTAGTGTCATCTGGAAATGAATATCGGTATCATTGATAAAATGTATTATTTGTTTTGTAACTTAATTCTAGAATAGTTATCACTTTGGGAATAAATTTCATAGTACCGTTATTAGAAACGCTCATAGTGAAATATTTTTTACTATCAATTTACTATCTATGCTCCTGAAGTTTGGTGACAGCTTGTTCCACACTCAGAAAGAAGTTGAACTAGTACCATTGTCCAACACCAAGATTTTCTCGTGTATCGTGAATTCACTAACACATAATCTTACATACACAAAAAACAAGCGGGAATTGAACCCGCCACCCGAAGTCCACCGTTGAAACAATATGCTGATCACGCCGTCAATAATTATACAACAGGCACATGGCTTCAGATGATTACAGATCTCTCCAAATCCAAGATAAATTCGATAACCAAGTCAGTATGCAGGACCAAGTTGGGTCATACCACGAGAGTCAGCAGACTTAATTTGATTAGTTGAATAGTTATTCGCAATTTACGAGTGCATATATCATGTAATTTGTAAAATTTTTAACCTTATATCGATGACAATAGGGTTCAGAACCAAGTTATTAACTAGATTTGTGCCCCTGGCTTCGCCCGCGTGGTTTCTCGGCTTTTCTGTTCTATAATATGTATGTATTATACATATAAACATTCCTCTTGAATCACTCTATCCATTGGTGAAAACAGCATGAAAATCGGTGAAGTAGTTTTTGAGTTTATCGCGAACAGACAGACAGAGACGGCGGAGGACTTTGTTTTATAATACGTAGTGACTAGATTTCCACCCACGGCTTCGCCCGCGTGGTTTCTCGGCTTTTCTGCATTTAATTTTTTCCCGTTTTTGCAACATTTTTCATTTATGCTCCGCTCTTATTGGTCTTAGCGTGATGATATATAGCCTATAGCCTTCCTCGATAAATGGGCTATCTAACACTGAAATAATTTTTCAAATCGGTCCCATACTTCCTGAGATTAGCGCGTTCAAGCAAACAAACAAACTCTTCAGCTTTATAAATATTAAAATATACTAATATATAGTATGAGTGAGTGAGTTTTTCTATGAAATTCTCAGTAGCAACTCGGAGTCTGGATTTATGCCCGGTGAATGGTAATAGGCTCGCCCCCTATTACATGGGACCCAAACATACCGGCGAACTGTGGGTGTACATTAAGTACACCTCTGCCTAACCCTTCGGGGAATACAGGCGTAATGGTATGTAATATATAGTATATATAGTGATAGTGATTTGGTGGACTCACCTTGTTGTTAGAGTTGAGCAGGGTGAGTACATCGCCTCTCTTCATGGAGACCTCACGCGGGGACTTCTCGGCGTAGTCATACAGCGCCACCACACACTCCTTGCCCGACACGTCCACCACAGGTGACTCTTGTTGCTGGACGGAAACATTTTATTTTATTCGAATTGCAGTTACAGTTTAGCCGATATAGTTTTTCAAGATGTTTCATATTATGAGGATTTTAGAAGATTATCGACGTTATGCTAAGATATGATCGATATGATCACTTCAACATCAATCTAGTTTACTGTCTTCGAAGGAGAGAGCTGCATTTATGTTGTGGCGAGTTAAAGCAAAGATTTACTCAATGATGACATGGAAATCGACATGTATGGTTTCTATAATTATCAATTGTAAAGCATAATAATTTCAAGTAGGATACAGAATTTTGTTTTAGGCGGATCGTGTAGCTTTGGGCGCCAAATAATATTTTATTTTTGGTTTTTCTCGACTTGTACCACATATAGCTTACCTATATAAGAATACTTATAATATATTCTAGGTTCGTGGCAATAGAACTTGCGAAATCAACTATGCACAACGGGCAACTATAACATTTTAAAATACTAATTAGAATATCTAAGATTTGAAACTCACCCTACAACTGTCGGCTTGTTCCCTCAGTGACTTGATGGTGTTTCCAAAAGCTTCCAGGTCTGATAACAGAGCCTCGTGCTTCTTCAGCAGCGCCTCAGAGGAGTCCTCGTCCTTGCCGTAGTCGTGCGTGTTGGCCATGGGTTCCTTCTCGCGGATCCAGGATTCGGCCTCGTTGGCGTCGGCGAAGTATTGCTGAGCTTGCAGCGAGTCTTCCAGGTCTTGTTTACGCTGTTAGGAAAATGCAAAATACTGTTTTTAATAAGATCATTTTTAAAGTCGCTACATAGATATCGAACAGATTTTATTATTTACTACTAACACATAATATTATACATAAAAATATAACATTTCCTAAAGCTATAATATGTTTAGTCTTCTTTTCCGTGTCGCAAAATATCACATATCAAGTTTTAAGCAAAACAAAACAGTCGTAAGAAGTCTATTAGAGGTTTTATATTTGTATGAATAATAAAGTTTTTTGTTTTTTTTTTATTACTTACTGATGTCACTAATATTTTCACGAATGTAATTTTAAATGAATTTCAAAAAGGTCTATTTTATTGCCGATAATTCAAGTTCCTAATGCGATATTTTATTTTGGAAGTATATAAGAATAAGCAGTTGTAGGACCTGCAGTGCTTTCTCCTGCAGCTGCGTCCACTGCTGGTGCAGCTGCGCGAGGCGGGCGCCGATGTCCTCCGCGGCGAAGTGGCCCGCGTCCCTCAGGGCAGCGCCGGCCGCCCGCACGGCCTCGACCCGGGCCTCGTGCTGGGCCATCTCGCCCATGACGGCCTGGTGCTTCTTCATCAGGTTCTGCACGCCGATCAGGTCGCGACCTGCACGTACACACCACTCAATCAATACACGGGAACACTTTTAGTTTGAAGTACTCTTCAAAATAATGGGACATAGATCATTGTAATACTTGACAAATTCCTTTTTATTGTGTTGGCACATATCAAGCTAAACAATCTCAGTATAAGCTTACCTCTTTATCGTACGAAAAAGCCTTTATGGTTAATGCTAAGCCAGGCCTACTCTGGATTTCGTATTGCTTGGGACGACAAACAAGCATACAGGCTATCTGATGGTAAATGACAAACTAAGATCTCGGTTAACCAGTATTTTTACTGGCTATAAACTGGACCATAATAATGTTAACATATTATTGCTTAGCGCGAGAATATTTGACAATGCGATCTTACCACCACAGAGGAAATCAGCAACATTCTACCGTTTAGAAATTCGTTAAGATACACAACTTAAAAACTAAGTGTTTATCTAACATATAGCAACAACATACCTCTGTTAGTGGAAGCAATGATAGGTTCCTTCTCCCGGATCCATGCGGCTTCATCATCCAAATCTCTGAACAGTTGCTGTGCCTGCAGCGAGTCTAACAAGCGACGCTTGCGGATCGCCATCGGCTTGTCCAGCGCGGTGTAACGTCCGACAAGACCATCCTAATGAAATAAATGGAATTTAAATTTATATTTCGTTACAGCTCCACGTAAAAACCGGTCTTATTACAATCATATTCGTGCAATACTTGAAAAATATTCGCCGAACGAAAAGCACAAGTTGAATATTCTAGAATGGTAAAAACTAATAGGGTAGTTAACTGGTGTTGAATTTATTGAAAATAACAGGTTCATTGTAAAATAAAATATAAAAGGTATACTGAAAAAAATATGTAAATCAACTAATAAAGTTCTAAGCTTTTCTAAGATATGTGTTCAAAGTTTTTGGTAGGGATCGAGAAGGGATGCCCTTCCCGATTCCCGCAAAAGTGTTATTAAACAAATTGTATTCGCGTTTGGGACTACTAGACTAATGAGGCAGTTTCCTTTAACGATAAGAAATATTGTCTGTAATATAGCCACTGACCCGCTTGGTCTTGATGTTGTCTGCGTCGAAGTGTCCCCTGTCGATGAACTGCTCGGCCTGTGTACGTATAGCGTCGATCCTCTCGGCGTGGGAGCTCACGTCGGCCTCCAGGAGCGCGTGCTTCTTCTGCAGATTCTGCACACTGGTCAAATCCTGGTGCAAAAAAAATGATTTACCCTAGATTAGCTTCTAATATTGAAGGAAAATGAGAAAGGGGAAGATCTAGAAAAAGTTTTATTGAACAAGTGAAGGAAAAAGTGGGACGAGAGTCGTATCAAGAAGTCAAACAAAAGGCAGAAAATATAGAACAGTAGCCATTGGTCCACCGACAAGAGCTGAGCTCTTAAATGAGAGAGAGAGAGAGCTTCTAATTTTTTTTGTTTGATTTGGGACTTGCTACTTTTTTGACTTGCTGTTTATCGATTTCAACCTGCAGATTTGAAGAATTTTAGAAATTGCGTCTTAAATATTAATTTCAATTAATATTTAAGACGCAATTTTTTTATAATATAGAGGAAATAGTCGTATAGAGCCGTTTTATCTTCTGCTAACAGAATGCAATTTCCTGATACCTTTCCGTAGTCCTCGCTAAGCAGCTGGCCCTCGACCTCGGACAGCCAGAGCTCGATGTCCTCGACGGCGCGGTTGTACTGTTGCTGGGCGGCGGCCTCCTGCAGCTTGCTGCCCTTCAGCTCGGAAGCTGCGGCAAGCTTCTCCCAAGTGCCACCCAGCTCACCCACGCGAGCCTCGATTTGAGCTGTACATACGAATAACAAGATCAGTATTAATTACACCGACACTAATACATTGCTAGTCTTGCGAAGTTCAATGCCAAGCTGACTGGAACTTATTACAATTTCCTAAGTTTAGCACTAATAACACTAAACTGCTTATGCAATGCAACTGAGCACAGGTTCAACCTAGTTCAGGCATATAATTATGTAATTAGACTTTATTTTAATTGTAAGATTTATTGTTAAAACATTTTTGTACTTTTATTCTAAATAAACATATTATTATATATATTTTCTTCCATTTATTTTCCAACATATTAGTTTAAATTTTTAAATATTTTTAAAAAGTATATAAAAACATAAAAACATTTAAAAATAAAAAAAATAGTCATCCACCGGTATCGGGAACAGGGTCCAAGCTACCGGTGGTCAGGGCCCCAAAGAGAGGAACCTCCTAACAATACGCGCCGTATCTAGGAGTACCACTCTCTGTATCACGCCCTTGACCCAGCTGCCTAACGAGAGCCTCCGCAGGTGTGAGTCGAGTTATATATATTATTATTAACTGAAGCCACAAATCTTAAGTAGCAGGTGAGTCTCGTACTCGTCGAACAAAATCGTTAACACTTACTTGATTGAAATAATATAATAATAATCAAACATTCTCTGAAGGGTTAGATAGAGGTGATACTGAATGTAAACCAACAGTTCGCCGATATGTTTAGGTCCCATGCAAGGAGCAAGCAAGTCAATTACCAGGCACATATTCATAATGTTACTATTGAAAATATTATAGAAAAACCCACTACCCACATAGCAGTCACAGTTAAGACCATAAATGAGGCAGTTAATAGACGCGTTTTACCTGAAATAAAACGCATATTAAATACTTACCCTTATTAGAAGCTTATTATAATGAGAAGGCACTTCCGATTTCCGTTGTATTTTACATCTTTTTCTACCGTATATCGCTATCTCTTTCGCACATCTCAGGCGTGAGGGTGTTGGCTACCTGATGGTTCCAATCACCCTGTTCGTCATTGCGTCGAATTATACCAGGCAGAGATAAAAAGTAAGCTTCTAATAAGGGTAAGTATTTAATATGCGTTTTATTTCAGGTAAAACGCGTCTATTAAACACTTGACCGTTATTAGAAGCTTATTATAATGAGACCTGTTTGTTATCGCCTGGTGGGAAAGAGCCAATGTGAATTATTAAATTAAATAAAAACTTGAAAAGGAAAATATTTTTAAATTCTGTAACAGGATTAACAACATACTTCACCGTGTCTTAAAATAAAAAATCAAGGCTATAAGGTATTTTTAACAATTAGAATCCATTACACAAATGTATAATTTTTAATTACGTATTAACTGTCACGTAATCTATTAGGTATATTAAAATTAAATCATTCTACAGGTTTAAATAAGGAGGTTATTGATGAATTATTAGTATGCATAATAATTTCACAGCGATAGAATTTTCGAAAAGTCTTAACCGGTTTCCAATTTCCCCTACCTAGAATATCATCAAGGGGTAAATGATCAACACACATTTTGGAAGGTACCGCGGATCGCACGCTACCTGGAGTTTATGTTATGACAGCTCTTCTCATATGCGCCTTTATCCACCCTGCAATTACAGCTCGAGAGGCAGGAATTGGTAATCTGCGCAACGGTATCAATAAATTTGATGATTCAGACTTGATACGTTTTTCATTCAGTATTGCTATGGTTTTGTTGATCCAGTAAACAGGATATAAATTTTGTTTATTAGGATTAATTAATAACTTTCATCCAGACTGTCTATTATCACTGCAATCTGTCTTAGATCCAAAGAGAGGCCCAAAAAATAATAGAATCAGTATTAATAAATACAATGATCGTCCAACAAGGTCAGGTCGTAAATTCTTCGAGCTGAATATAATATAAATAAGGTTGCTGTATGTCGAACAATGTGCAATTTTGCTATTGTCTACTGAATACTTACATGTCCCAGACATGAGGTATCGCAGTCTTGGGACTTTTCAAAGAAATAGATTTTAAAATGTGTTTATGTTTAACCAGAACATCTTCACCTAATTTACTAGATAATTGGTATTGCATAAGGTGGATATTACTGATTTATAAAGAAGAATAGTATTGTAGGTGAATTTAAAGTTAAAGTACAAATCTGCTACGAATTGATTTAATTGGGCTCCGTTGGGCCGTAGGATTAACGTTATTTTGCAACCTTGTATATTTTCCAAGTACAGCCGCCAAGATTAAAGTAAAGGTATTAGGTCTCGTGTCGACAAGTAACAGTCTTAAATCCGTCAGTGTAAACGGGGCTGCGATGGCCCGGGACATGAGATCCGCTCTCCAGAAAAACTTTTCCAACGTAGCAATACAATCAGATAAATTCCTGTGGCCTGATTTCAGTGCATTAGGACTCGAGGAACTAGGAAAACTCCATGCGGTTCCCCAGCGGTGGAAACACCCATGATAATAGGAAATTCCAAGGTACGCTGAAAGCATCGTGATTTAACGTTTCGTGATCGTGAGATCAAGGTTATGTAATTGCCTACTACTCGTGCTGTTTTAGATACGAATAGTTAGATCACGGGAGTTCCCATTTTCAGAAAAAAAAAGAAAATATTTCTGTGCAGTTCGGGAGTAGGTGCCTTTCCGGAGGCTAACGAAGTCTGGACAGGCAATCTGCGTGATTGTTGAATTTTCCAGGAATATGATAAACTCGATAGTGAATCTGATACTCGTCCAGGACATACAAAATTTGATGGGTTAGATTTGTGAGAGATCTAGATCGAGATTTCATCCCCCCTTCGTTGCGGAGATAAGCTATCGCGGAACGATTGTCTGATTAGATCAGAACTGAGACATGCCATCTGAATATGTCGTCTTACCGTCGTCATATATGGGTTTAATATAAAATGTGTTTAAAGAATAACGTTCAATCATTCTGGTCAATGCTTGTCGCATGCGATTCTAGAACTTTCAATATCGTTAACAATTCCTTCATGGCTACTGAGCTCTGGAGATCCTTCAGTGTGAATTTGTTGCTTATTATGAACTGCGAGACTGTTTACAATAGCAGCAGACTTGCGACAGCGACTAGCCGCTGACAGGGACTTGCGAGTCCAAGGATCCTAAATAATGCCGAGAAAGTTTATATATTGTTGTAGGAACAGAACGTTCTCGGATTTTATTTGAAGAGCCAGAAATTGTAGTGCTCAATAGCATATGTAACTACGCCTTTAAACCGTTCCGATTTTGATATATAAACAATGATCCTTACACACTTTTGTATCTAGTTCATACGACACGCGAATATTTTCTGTGCTCCGAAAGTCCGAAGGGCTCGCAGGTATTTTTAATAATCTACGTAAATTAGACGTACGAACCGTCTTTGTAAATGGGCTATCGGATGATTGAAATAAGCCTGTGCCAAGTCTGCCTTGCACATCCATTTTCGGGGTTAGAGGAAATCCTGCACACGGTACATGTTTATTAAACGGAATCGGTCTTTTACGAGACAAACTGATTCCATAACCTCAGGTTGAAAACCGGACGATGTGTCCCGGCGCTCTTTGGCACTAGAAATACAAAGCTATACAAAACTTGGGGAAGGATCTACTGCTTTCAGAACGTCTTGCTTTTTTATTTGTTGAATGATTGCAGACATAGAAATGTCTCAATTCTATTGTACGACGCTGATAATGGGAGTTTTCATGAGTGGTTTTTGTATGAAGGGTATGCGACACTCTGTTATTATTTTAAGTTTTATTCACAGTTCCAAGCGGGAAGATTAGCACACCACCACAGTACTTACTGAAGTCAGCGATTCACTCTTTTTTGTTGCTTGTATTGTAAGAAGGTGAAAAGGAGCGCTTCTGGTCTCTTTCATTTGGGTGCCTTGATCTCGAACCGCGAGTTCGAAAGCTGTATTAGATTGGGATGGGAGAGCCCTCGGTAGCATTATTGTGCCCTTTTGAAGGGTCATTACCCTAGCAGCAGGAACTGGTTCACAGCAGTAGCCAGAAGTAACAAGCGGTGGTACGTAATGACAGGCGTGCCCGTGCGAGGGTGTGCCGTACAAAAATACCAGGTTTTGCTTACGAAACATTTCCGCTATTAAATTGTTTGGTTGCGATGAGTGTGAGCAACAGTAGCTGGCACACAGTAGTAGCCAGAAGTACCACGCAGTGGTACATTATGACAGGCATGCGCCTGCAAGGGGTTCCATACAGAAATACCAGATTTTGCTTTCGAAGCATTCCCGCTATAAGAATTTTTGGTGGTGATGAGTGTAAGCAGCAGGAGCTGACTCACAGCAGTAGCCCGAAATATTACGCGGTTGTACGTAATGACAGGCGTGCCCCTGCGAGGGGTGCCGTACAGAAATACCCAGGTTTTTCTTTCGAAGGATTCTCGCTATTAGATTATTTGGTGGCAATGAGTGTGAGCAGCAGAAGCTGTCTCACAGCAGTAGAAAGAAGTACCACGCGGTGGTACGTAATGACAGGCTTGCCCCTGTGAGGGGTGCCGTACAGAAATACCAGGTTATGTGAGAGCGACCTCGGTCATTCCCGCTATTAAATTGTTTGGTGGCGGTGAGTGTGAGCAGCAAAAGCTGGCTCACAGCAGTAGCCAGAGGTACCACGCGTTGGTACGTATTGACAGACGTGCCCCTGCGAGGGGTGCCGTACTGGTATACCAGGTTTAGCTTTCGAAGCATTCCCGCTATTAGATTGTTTGGTGGCAATGAGTGGGAGCAGCAGGAGCTGGCTCACAGCAGTAGCCAGAAGTACCAAGCGGTGGTACGTAATGACAGCCATGCCCCTGCGAGGGGTGCCGTACAGAAATACCAGGTTTTGCTTTTTTACTCGTCAAAAATACCTTTTTCTAACGCCGCCTGCTTTGTCCAGAGCAGCAGTAAGAGCTTGAGAGTTTGAAGGAGGTATTTTATTTAAAGCCACTTTTACTAAAAGATTTCGAATACATCTGAGAATACTATCCCTACTCTTTCTTCAGCTCTGTGGCCGCAAGTCATTTGAAACAGATGTGTATAGACTTACCTTATGAAATTCACCTTATAGAAAAAGTTAAGTTAAAGTTATTAACCAGCGGGTTAGACTAAGCTAATAAAATACGTAATGTATTTAGAACAGTTATTAACCAGCGATGGATTTTTTTTTTTTGTTCAAGAATACAAAAGTTAATCCCTGCGTAGGATTTATCAGAGTAAGCCAAGTGGCGTGTTTTATCATACGCCTTCACCTCTTAGTTTGTTTCTAGCTCTGTAAATCCGGGTGAATGGTGATAACAGCTTTTGGGTGTCAGCATATCGAATATGCGACCACGTGCTATTAGGTATCAAATCGTTGAATCTCATTAAACATTTTTGAATATTCCTACGGTGTGGCTGCACCGTGAGATCTTTAAGTTTAGACTCAATATCAAGTGACAGATGCGGTATCACTTCAGTATTTAAGTTACAAGTATACGAAAATGCCTGCGAGGCATCGTCAGGAACGTCCTCGTAAAGGTCACGACTAACGTCGGAGATACATGATATATTATCATTATTACTCAAGTAGTTCCTATTAATCCATAAGCACAAACCTAAACGGAAAGAAAACATTTCAAATACGAAGGAAATAATATTAATAATTTTCGGGTAGAAAATTAAACAGTTGAACATTAGATAAAACTGTAAAAAGAAATTATACTGGTTAAGTCGGTAGAAAAATAAAACGGTTTTAAACGATAAAACCGTAATATGTAATAGCATATTACGCTTAATCATATTAAATAAAGGTAACAATATCGAACGGTAACACCGTTAAATAAAAATATTATAATAAAATACTTGTGCAACTTACGTGTAAGTAATTATGTAACACTTTTAAACAATATAATATTTCCAAGGTAGGAAATAACTAGCACTAGGAGCACAAGTTATCACAACGGAAATTGTCAAGCCAATGACGAACAGGGTGATTGGAACCATCAGGTAGCCAACACCCCCACGCCTGAGATGTGCGAAAGAGATAGCGATATACGGTAGAAAAAGATGTAAAATACAACGGAAATCGGAAGTGCCTTCTCATTATAATAAGCTTCTAATAACGGTCAAGTGTTTAATAATAATAATATAATAATGACAATGAATAATATCTCATTAGATAGATATTGTTGTATTGCTCAATAAGATATTATTGACCACTCAATAATCTACTAATCTAGAAAAACAGTATGTGTTAAACATACGTTTAGCGAAGTGTTCCTGCTCGAGCAGTCGTCCGCCGGTAAGGGTGATCTCGTCGATGCGCGGTTTGTTGGCCTGCAGCTCCTGCTCGAAGTTCTGGTGCTTCTGCACTTTGCCGTTCAGGTTGGTGGGGTCCAGGTAAGAGTCGTCTGTTGCGAACTTCAGCTTCTCGTTGATCCAGCCTACGAAAATACATGATTATTGAGAATTAATTAGAATTGAAGTTCTGTCTAATACAAGTAAGAGTTAGCTAATTTTTTATGTTGTTTATATCCTACAGCTGGGCAAAGGCCTCCCCTACTTCGTCCAGGATTGTCTATCCTGGGCTTCTTCATACCACGAAGGCATAAAGCGATCGAGATCATCTTTCCAACGTCAATACGAAAATTGGGGCCAAATAAAATAACCAACAGAACTGGATAACTTTATGATTTTTCTTATTGATAATCTGAATGATAATATGTCAGAATTGCTTTAGATTCTTACCCTTGGTCTCATCACAGTCGCGTTCAAACTGTTGGTACTTGTAGGCGTCTTCAAGTAAAGCACGACGTTGGCTGGACTTCTCCAACAAAGCAGCTCGTCGCTCCAGCAACTGTCATCATACATTTTATTATTATAATAGCTTAAGGTTATAACAACGTAATGATAATTATACATTTACATACATACTATTACGCTTTTATTCCCCGAAGGATTGGGGAATAAATTTAGGGATAAGAGATTTACTAATGTACACCAACACTTCGGTATGTTTAGGTCGAGTGTATTAGGGGGTGAGTCTTTTGCCAATAACCGGCGGGCACTAATCCAGACTGCAAGCTGCTATTGGGAATTTTATAGAAAAACTCCATAACACTGCTCGACCTGGGGATGGAACCCAGGACCTCTAGCGCCTCGAACCACTAGAATAACGAGGCAGTCATTATATCCTACTGATATATAAATGTGATAGTTTGTGATACTATGTACTTGTGATATTTGTTACTCTTTCACACAAAAACTACTGAATGGATTTTGATGAAACTTACGGTATTATTGTTTAAACATCAGAATAACATATAGGCTTTAATATATAACGATATTATGGGAAATTTCCACAGGATGGAAAAAAAAGGCAAAGTAACATTACCATCTCCCTCCTCTGCGCGACGTCATCAGCAGCATAATGCTGTCCTTCAATAAGTTTGGAGGCGAATTCATCGAGTGCCTTGATCTTCTCCTCCTGTGCGACCAGGGACTTCTCGAAGTCTTCGTGTTTCTTCAGCAGAGCTTCGACGGAGTCTAGCGAGTCGCCTACGTCTTCATTGGCGAGGAAGGCCTAGGGGAGTAATAGAACAATTTAATATGATTGTTTTGATCAGGTATAAATAATTATATTTTCACTTGGATTATTTCAACTGAGAGCTTTTAGTAAAAAAACGTTTGGACATATCTCTTGCTTTTCAATTTTTCTAGAGGTTTTTTGACAAATGGTTATTTACTGTAGCTATGAATATATATATATATATATATATATATATGTAAATACATCCATACACGCTATTTTCCTACAGGGGTAGGCAGGAACTATAGACCGTCACTTGCTACTCTTGCATATCTCTTTCGTTTCTTCCACATTCATACATAGTACGTACTAGTACTAAAAAAGGTCAGGTGCGTAGTACTCTACTACGAACGGTGTCGATGTGAACGACCTCTACCGACGCTGCTGACATTCGCCTTGTAAAATTCACTCGTTAAATATATAATTGATTGAAATAAAACAAAGCTGACCTCCTGCTTGTGCATCCATGCGTCGGCCTGCTCGGTGTCCCTGTAGAAGAGCTGCAGGTCCATGCACTGCAGGTAGAGCACGCGGCGCTGGTCCCACAGCTGGTGCAGCGCGGAGCTCTCCCGCTGCAGGTTGTCCAGCGCCGCCGCCACCTCCGCGGAGGCGCGGTGCCCGCCCTCCACCAGCGCCTGCCCCGCCGCCGCGCATGCGTGGATCACGTCCGAACGGGCATCCATCTCGCCCTGGAAACAATACCACCATTACTATACATACTAACTTTGTCCTATAAACTCTATCAGTCAACATGCCATTGGAAAAACTTCTTTGTAAGAGTATGGATAAGAGATGAAATATATTATACCAATTTTTTTCTGTATTAATCTTTTGTTTTGCGTATACTTATTTTATGACGTATTCTTTGTATTTTTTTATGCTGCTACATATTGCTTATGAAACTGTAAACTGTCTGTGCCTGTGCTTGTGATAATCATTTTAAGGCTGCATTTCACCAAGTATAAGAATAAGTCCCAAATAAGTCCTGCTTAATTTACTCGGCAAATATTTCTCTATTCCATTTTATACTTTTTTGGGGAGTAGCGGCTATTTTCATATAGTTAAATACGGCCTAGACATACATTTTATTTATATCTTGCCGTATGCGATCGTTCCTGATGATTTAAATGCTTTCAAATTTTTTTAAAAGTTATTAACTCAATGATTCTCTTCTCTTACCTTATGCTCCTGGTGCTTTTCGAGCAGAGCCTCAGCGCCGGGCACGTCCTTGGCGAGGTCATCGGCGGCGATGAGCGCGCGGATGTCGCTCACCCACGACATCAGGTCGCGGTAGTCTGCTAAGAAGCGGTGCAGGGCGTATGACGACTCCAACTCTGAACGACGTTCCTATATAGGAAAAACAGTAATATTATAGAGAAATGTGATTTGTCACAGTATTTTAATAAGTTAGTTTTTAATCTTGGCAGGTAAATCCTGACATTGATGCCTGCATTTGTTTCTTATCAACTAGAAATCTTTATAAAAAGTGTTTCATTCGAATATTGTCTCCAATTACCTTCATTGTTTTATAAGTATTGCCTGTTTTAGCATGCACTAATAATAAAGTCCACTGTTGAACGAAGGCCACAGACTTCCACAACAACCGGTTATATGCGACTCCCAGCGACCTTTATAAGTTCATCTGTTTGTCTAAGGTTCATCAGGTTGTCCCTAACTGCAATTTCCAGTGAGTGGTCTCCACTCAATAATCTTTTGGTCGCAATGGCCATCAGTTCTACGAGCTATGTGTCCCGCCTGCTGCCACTTAAGCTTGCTAATATTTGATCTTATTTCTGATTTGGTTGCATAGAGAAGTGTCAAGCATAGCTCGCTGTGTGACCTAGAGCTTTCTTATGAGATCCATAGTGAGCGGCCACGTCTGTATGCCATAGAGACTTGGTCGTGGTTAATAGAACAGGGTGTTACCTTGGCCTTCTGCACGAGCTTCTGCCAGGCCCTGGTGATCTCGTCCCGCTTGGCGTGGATGGCGGGCGCGTGGTCGGCGTGGATGGCGGCCAGGCGCGCGGCCTCCCCGTCCAGGGTGGCCACCTTGTCCTCCAGCGCCGCCAGGTCGCGCTCCACGCCCTCGTGCTTGCGCTACATCGGACATAAACTGCATTAACCTTTTGCACGCCAGAGTATAAACGTATCGCCGTACCCCTGACGCCACTTTTTCTGTCAAATTCCACAAAGTAGTGAAAACACACTAAAGTAATGATTAAATTGTTTATTTCATATTATGGTGCGACGTATATTTGTCATATATTTGTGACGTTGGCGTTCAGGCTAAGATTTCGTTTGTCACATATATGTGACAATGGCGTTCAAAAGGTTAATACGATAAAATTATAACATATGACGATCTTACAAACTGGTAAACTTTTCGAAGTTACGGTAATGTTGCTCGCATCTGTATCATGTTTTTATTAGTACGAGTGATTAGTTTTCAGTTTATTTTTGATTCTAAAACGGGAAATAAGTTCAAGAAAAGTAAGTATTATTCTAACCATTTTTTCATAACATATTCAACCAGTCCTAAAACATTATGGCTACCTTAAAAAACGAAAATTCGAGTTATTTTGCCAAAACTTGTGAGTAATGTAATAAATGTAATGTAAAGATATAGTATAATCGTTTAGAAATTGAGTTTGGTTGATCTCATCAGGATCACTAAGTACCTGCAGGGTCTGCACGGTAGCGAGATCACGTCCATAATCATCGGAACCCAGGACGACATCCTTCTCCGAGATCCAGGCGATGGTCTCGTCGGCATCGCGATTGAATCGCTGGATCTCGTGCGCGCCAAACAAACGCTCTTGACGCATCAGCGCCATCTGGCGGAGACGCTGCCACGCCTCGTTCAGCTCCTAGTAAAATAAATTTGATGTAGAAAATGTTCTTTAGATCTTCACAAAATGGCAGAGTACATAACAGATCCAGCTCATAGAGATCACAAGTTGTTCCACCTTTATTAAGTATGATTTAAATGAGAGGTTTTGAGGATTATGCTCTAGGATTGGCAGTACTACTATACTGCTATAGGCTAATGACATTGTATAGCATGTATTACACTCTAAAAGAGTTTCCTATCGATCAAATGAAAAACACTTAAACTAGTTGGACTTACATCCTTCCTCTTGACGATAGTCTCTCTTTCAGGATGTCCCTCGAGCACCAGCCGCTCGGCCAGCTGGTTGACCTCAGTCACGCGGTACTCCTGGGCGGCCATGTCCTTTTGAAACTCATCAAACTTGCGCTGCAGAACCTCCACATGCTCAAGGTCCGAGCCGAACTCATCGGCGCATACGAAGGTTTCCTGTGGGTTGAAGATGGTGGTTAGATTGTATTTTATTTGGAAACTATGAATTTAATAAATAAAAAATTAAGAGATCTTGTTGACACAATGGATTTTTAATTTGGTGCAAATATGATGTCCTCGTGACAGTTTTTGTCTAGTTTTAATCAACTGATTGTTTTCTATGTATATCTCGCAACAACGATTCTCTTTTGTTTAAGTCATTTATAAGGACAAGGATCAATGTAGGAATACTCTAAATAGGTCCTAAACAACATGCCCTACGACTTTTGGGTGCAGGTGGCAGGTCACTTGCGGCTCAAAATTGAGTCTGCGGCATAGCAGACTGAAAGCCGGCGGCATGTGTGGATGCACCATTACATTACAATTCTGTTGTTGTGTAATAAATGCAATTATAATGTTCTACATGTGTACGAAGATAGGGAGAAGTTCGCTGAGCTGACAGCTAACCTCCATAATGGAGAGGCATATGAAGAAGAATAAGAAGAATGTGTGTATGCATATTAATAAACAATGCTAATCCAATAGAAGTTTTTATGACCTTAACCATGACAGTCATCACACTTATATCAACATTATAGAGAACAAAATATTGTATCATGATACGGATTCTGCATGCTGACGTCAGTTTCCTATAATTTGCCTCACCTTTTGGCAGACAAAGTCAAACAGTTTCATTTCATTTAGTTAACATGGCCTATATTGTCGGCTAAGTCGCTCCACAACCGAGATGGTCATAATTTAGGCTACGCCCACACGCCATAAAATTTTTTATAAGCCCTAAAATGTTCGTCATGAGAGTTCCATAACTTATTATTCTAGTTTAACGAACGAAATATTAAACAGGAGTTTGGATAATTTATTTATTACAAACAAATCTCATAATTAATCACTTTATTTAATACTGTCCTAGAACTAAGCGAGAATGTGTGGTGTTTTTAGAAGAGGTACTTGACATTCATCAATGTGACTACCATTACTCAGACACTCCCAAACATAGCCTTGTCATCTGCATTTATTGTGGAATTGAATTACAAGGTAACCAAAACTATTGATAGTGTCTGATAGGAAATCAACTTTGTGCATTGGAATAACAGATTTGAGAATTTAATTTAAACTTTATGCATCATACATACAGATAGGTGGACTTAATGCCTTAGGCATTTCTACAAGTCAACCAAAGAATTTAGTTTAGTTAATTTTATCATCAGGTTATGTATGACATAATTTTGTCGTCACATAATATCTCGTCGTCTCCAAATAATTTCGAGACGCGCAAGTTACGTGTGTTGGCATCACTTACCTTATCATGAATCCAGAACATAACTTCATCGCAGTGCCTCAAGAACTGCACCAGAACTAGAGCCTGCTGCAGCTTCATGCCCTTCTCCGCCAGACGGGACAGCAGTAGCTCCCAGAGACGGTGCAGCTCGTCCAGGCGACGGCGGATGGTCTCCGACGCGAAGTGGCCGGCAGAGATCATCTCACTGCCGGTGTTGTCAAGCACTACGATGGCGTTTGAGTGGGCCGCCACCTCGGCTTCAAATGCCTGGTGCTTCTGAATTTTGGCCTATAGGAAAGTCGAAGATATTTAGAGAATATTGTTCTAGTAAGGCTATGTATAGAAAAATAATTACGATCGGTGGACGTAAAAATAGTCCGTTAAAAAGTAAAATTTGATCAATCTTTCTTCAAGTTACTTGATACATACCTGCAGGTTGGTGGGATCTTTGTAGCTCTCATCGCTGGCAGCTTGCAGCTTCTCCTGAATCCAGGACTCAAGCTCGTCAGCATCTCGCTTGAAATACTGGAACCTACGCGAGTCTTCCAGCTTCTCACGCTTAGCGCGAGCCTCCTGTTTGAAGTCTTCATAGCGGTTCAACACCTGTGACAATAATTAAGGAATTTAATTCTACCCACTCAAGGCCTAATACACAAAAACTTTGTGACAAAACCAGAAAATACCAAATGACGTTTCTCTATTATTTTTCTAGGTTTAGTTGTTGATTATTTTATGAATAATTTTAATCCAGTTGTTGCCTTTTCGTATTTGAAGGTTAACACGCCGCCGCGCAACGGTAACATCCGCAAATGTCAGCGGATGTAACCTATACAGTATATAGCACTTCATTACCTGTAGTTACATTTACTGTATTATCAACACAGGATACATAATTACAGGTCAAGGATGTGGAGACGCCATGTCTCAGTTTTCAATAAATATAGGTCTGGTTTGGCTATTGTTTCTTGATAAAGGTATGACGCACAAGATAATCTATAAGTTGTCAGTATCATATCTTTGCTTTACATTATCAGATTACAATTTATAAAAATATCTTTATAATTATTTTTTTTGTGGAAAATTAGCAAGAACGGTAGTCATAATGACATTATGACGACGCATAATCTCGTTAGTGTCTTATTGGTCATAGCGTCTGTTGTACCGCACCAGAAGACGCAGGTTCGAATCCTACCCGCAGTCAACATTTTGCTTCACTAAAATAACATTATGACGACGCATTAGACCTATGGAAGCTTATGATTTCTCATCGATGTGAGACTCGAGGTAATCATGTATTGAAAATCGGAATATATACAGAATTATCTAAGTTTCTATCTTTATGACCGTCATACATATGTACATGTAAGTTATACGTTATTTATACGTAAACCTATCTGAAATTATGATTAAAGGTACGTGATATTAGTCATGGCCACCTTACAGTTATGAGTTCCTTTGAGTCCCACTTACCATCCACTTAAATTAATTAAAACGACGCGGCGCTGGTGACGTCGCCGACCGACAATCAGGGCGTTAACTTTCCAAAAAAGATCGTATATTTCTCATACCTACCACTCATAGGATTGACAATGGTGGTTTAGTATCATATATTTACAAAAAAAAAACGTCCTAAGCATCGTTACAAAAATAATTTAAGTACCATAAAATAACGCTGACCTTTCGTGCACATTTATCGGAGTATTTAAATTAAAACATGACTGCATTGAAGTTAAAGGTTAATTCACGATGGGTTGTAATACAAACTTGCCACAGTAGCCTGCGATACCGTTACGCTCTGAGACAAGCAGCTGATTGCTCTAAATTGCTTGGCTGTGGTTACACTAAAACTAATCCATTGCGACGTCTACGTCTTATAAATAACAGCTCTGGGTACGTTGGTAGAAAAACCTTATTAATTTGTGGGAAAGATCTCACTAGCTAGCACAATGTTGTTCGATCATTGATTTAAAAAAAAAGTTTTTTATAAATCAATGCATTCGATAAAGTTTTCGAGCATTATGTTCCACTCATAAATATCTAGCTCAAGATTAGGGCCGTCTTCAGCTCATTGCAGACTTCGCATCGCATTCTATTATAGCGGAAACTTGACTCGACTTTATTAAAGGAATGCGACTGCATCTAGTTAGCAATATGGGATAGTATTTGAGTCTATGTTTTAACTATGTGCGCTAAAGTAGTCTCAAGTATTTTGCTAACCAGAAGGTAGCTCTCCTGCTAACTAAGTATAAGAAGAGATGTAGCAATAGCAACTACTTCTTCATCCCTACCTGTACCATACTACCTGTGGGCTAAATCAATTATTCTTACATATGGATGGACAGAAGCCCAAAGATGATAAATGAACCACATAATTACCTGCTCACGTCTCTCCTGAATATCCTCGGCGGTTTCGAGGATCTTCACCTCTTTGGGTGGTGGTATCTGTTCCATGGTGGAAATGTCAAACTACCTGCAACAATACAGACACAAAAATGTAACACAAACAAACGATAATACTCGTAAGACTATTATTTTTAGTACAATATTTCAAAAGCAAATAAAAAATAATCATATTTATTTAGAAGGGAAAAGATTTCCCTGAGAATACGCGCTTTGTCGTAGATTTTCGGAAAATAGCTTGCGATACCATAAGAAGAGAAAAACAATAAAATATGATTCCTTATTTATGTCAAATGCATAGATAAAGAGGTCAAGCCCTATGCCAGAATTTACTCAACATAATACAATGAAACATAGGCTACCTTTCTCGGTTTAAGAACAAACTAAAAAAAAAGTATGTTCGCTGCTCAGTTCAAAGTTACCATCATTTGTAAGAAATACCATGCATAGCTCAGATAAGATTAAAAGTTATAACTTTATCAGTGATGCATCAGTTATTCTCGAATTCCCTGATCTCATCAAACAGTGTACTCATTAACTCAGAAGGTCAAGTTACACTTGACAACATTATTTGTTCACAAAAACATTACAGAAGTGCAACTACAAACAACAAGTAAATGGCACATTTTATTTTAAATGTGAAGGCATAAATAATTCTTAAGTGGTCTTTATCTCTTTTATAAATATTTTGCAGTGTCAAAACTCTTAGTTGATAAAATATACAAATTTCTACTTTTATTTGCATATAAGACCTCTTTATAAACATTATGCTATGTAGTTTACTCAAACGCAAATGTAATTCTGCGAAGATCCAATAACAATGGTTTGTCAGAGTTGTATTCAAAGTATCTTCATCACATTAGCCCACAAGGCTGAACATGTATTGAAGGCCGTCACGCGTATTTTACGATCAATCAATGTTTATTGGAAAACACTTTATGCAAAGCTGTTTACGTTAGACTAGGCGTTATATAATTTTATGCGGACATTTTCTCACATACTAAAATGGTTTTTATTTGATATTTTCTTGAAATGGGTGATAAAGTTAATATATGTAATTATATTGTGACAATAAATCAGTAATTTTTAATTACATATATCAAAAACAAAACTAGTTTTTTTGTAAATAAGTGATACTACTGCAAGTTGTCTGCATTATGCCAGACAAGGCTTACATCACACGGCCTTGTGACTCACCCAATGGAGTATATTATAAACCTGATGATAACATTGTTCTTGTATTCCCTTAAGCAATGCACTTAGCAACGAATTTACAATATTAAGGCTGTATTCATGAAGACTGAAATAATTAATTTGATACTTGCTATTTACCTACCAATAATGACCCTCAGAAAATCGCATGACACAAGTTATGATACTTGAGATTCATTCATTATTTTATTATAAATGGCATTTTAAATAAATCTTTTTATAGAAGAAGTGTAAGAAATAACATTTAAAGTTCTAAATTGTGTAAAACATATTTTAAACAAAAGCATAATTTCTAGTAAGTTAATATATTTTGTGTAAGTTTACTATTTAAAGAAATGTGATCACTTACTGTGAGTAATGTTGATGGTTTAATTTGTATAAGTATTTATGAACTCAAGATATGCACACATTTCTAATAACGAGATAAGTATGTGATTGTACAATACTTATCTACCTGTATAAAATTTTGTTCACTGCTAAATGACAAACAAATGTAAGTACAAAAATGAAGATTTATTTTCTCTGTTAAAACAATGAAAGAAGTAATAATTTTCACCTAAACACCCGATAATGATTATATTAAAAATATTTTAACTTAGCATTTAATTCATAGTGGATCATTAACCAGATAATGGCTAATCTCATTAATAGTAGATTAGAAACTACTCTTAATAGTTTTCAATTTATTAATTAGGCAAGAAAAATATGTGAGTCTATAATATCATACTCTGCCATCAAATCAAATGTTTTACAAGCATTTATGAAACGTTATTGACTCTAGTTGCATGGTTCCAAAAAGTTGATCCTATGGAGAAGAATCCGGCAAGAAACTCCATGGACATAATCCTCAGTACCTTAACAAGTTTGTAATCAGATCCTGTATGAGTGCAATATAGTAAAAAAAATACAAAGATACATAGTACACATTTTTTAGGTACTCTTTAACTAAGTAAAAACTTTTAATATGGAAGCCAAAGAGCCCAGGCTTGTGAAAAATACAAGTCACAATATGATGTAATAACAAATAAAATTATATGCTATATGTATATCATAATGTGAGTTGTCCTACATACACATGTGACAGTTGGGTGCACACATCACCCAGGTAATCAATACCAATGCAACTTGATCTAGCATTACACACAGACATACACAATATAGTCAGATGTGTGTCATGTATGGGTGGGGCTTACTTAGTAACATGGTGTATTTTTTTTTAAATACTCTTAACAATCTGTATAATATTGCTATACTGAATTATTGGTATATGATGATGATGATGTTTTATATCATATATATTAAACAAAAGTTTTGTAGTTTAGTATAAATAAATAAACACATAAATTATTGTATATTGCAAGTAATTATAGTTAGTACAAATAGTCACTATGAAGTGGGTATGTACTAAATTTTAGAGTAATCATTAGTTTCTTCTTAGAGCTCCAAGCAAGATGCCTGATATTTTGAGCTAAAATACCACATGATAATATCCTATCCCAATAAACCAAATATAAACTTAGCTACACTTACCTCACAAACAGATGGGTGAATAAAAAATCAATACACAACAACAGTGCAAGTCACGACACTATAGGTATACTGATCACGAAGCCTAGATTATCTAGAGACGTAGAAAGTACTGGCTATCGACGCGGCGACGCAATGCTCCAGATTCTACCGCCGGGCCAGACACGGACACGCACTGCTGACACTCTACCGCAATAAAGTAAAAAGTGCCGCGGCCGGCGTATCCACAGCTACCTATCGACCCCACATACTTCCCTCTTATGCACAATGACGTAATGCTCCAAAATAAACCTAATAAGGATAACGGCCGAAGCCAATTTTAGACTTCCGCAGGAATCATGGGTATGCGGAATGTTCCGTATGTATCTCGGTCCTGTCTACATGGGCTCCATTTTGATTGTCCTAATTCATGAATCTTATTGCTTTCGGAAAGTTGGACATTTGTATTGTAAGGAATTCGCCGATACATGGGTGTGTCATAGATAAGATTTACAGCACTTCATCTGGTTTGTTCAGAACTTTTACAATACAAAAGACAATAATAGTGAAATAACTTACCTTTTAACTTGAAATAACACAGATTTTATACGTTTTAGACGTTTTTTCTAAGAATTTTCATGAAAAATCGTTCGTTCGACACGCAGCCGCGTCACTCCACCTACAACCAATGTTGCTATAGAAATAAAAATAATATTTTTTCTTCTTGACAGAGTGACATGGAGTGACAGCACAGCTGTTAACATTATTGTTGACACCATTTAAATGTTATTTTTTTTGGTTCTAGATATTATTCATTTTATTTTACCAATTATAGACCTTAAAAGGCTCAAAATATAAAAGACATTTCGATAAATGAACAATATAATGCCTTAATCAACAATATTTTTTATAGTCTGTAATCGATTTATTAAATCATTATGGCAACACACGTAACAGTTGTCAAAAAATCTTGTTCTGGCTTGGTTCGTTGTGTGTTTTGTTGTATCAATTTGTATGTCAATTATCAATTAACCCTCGTTTAATGATGGCTTGTTGATTATTAAAAAGCAGTGCTCGGTACTATTACTATCGATGTGCACTTGGAAGTTCGTGTAAATCATGGCTGCTGGCGGCGAGGATCTGTGGCGCGAGTGCGCGTCCTGGCTCACGAGATGTGGCTTGCTACGTCCCGACCATAAGGCGAACTGGGAAACGAGTTCAATTCACGACCTAGCGTATACGTTGCGCGATGGCGTACTGCTGTGCAACCTGCTGAACGTGCTGCACCCGGGCTGCATCGACATGAAGGACGTGAACCAGCGGCCTCAGATGGCGCAGGTAATTGGGCCCCTGCCGCCGCGACCTTCACTCTAATTACTATAAAACTATTAAATTTGGCACATAA
Source organism: Subacronicta megacephala (assembly GCA_958496365.1). Taxonomy (NCBI): domain Eukaryota; kingdom Metazoa; phylum Arthropoda; class Insecta; order Lepidoptera; family Noctuidae; genus Subacronicta; species Subacronicta megacephala. The sequence continues at coordinate 15,786,387 of OY292516.1, read as the reverse complement.
TAGCTGCACGCGTGTTATGTGGAACGAATTCCTAGGTCATTCATTTGACATTTTGAAATGTTTGAAGGCTTGCATATTTACTGATACTTTCCTATTATTTATTGCTTTTAAACTATGTCAAATTCATATTTCGTAAATAAAAATACTATTGGAGTTCCATGTATTCAAATCTGTATTGTTTAACATATGATTTACAGTTATAATGTGTTGATGTAGTTAATTATGCATGCAATCATGAATGGAACTTTGCCATTGATATGTGTGTATTCAACAGGCTTTGAATAAGTTCCGGTGTTATCTGCATCGTAAACTTACTGTGAATGAACAGACAGAGCTCACTCGTGACTGTCAATACATATTATATTTGAAAATATATTCATGTTCATGATTGCGCTTACAAGAATTTTAAGTTTAATTAAATGTAGGTTTGATTGAAAATATTCAATTACCATAATTAAAGATCCGCTTATTGTTTCTCTGCCTTTCTCTAATAATTATCACACTTAGTCAATGATCTTTATCAATTTTCTAATTATTTAAACCAATAAATTAGTATAGATGTAGATGATGTAAATATATAAGCCTTAATTGTATAAAACCTGGAATATAATCAACAATTTCTTTTAAGTTAACAGTCTTATGTATACTGCTTTCATATTGGATTTGTTGCTTACATGTAGAAGCAACTATGCCATTTTCATTTAACCCGTCAATGCATACAGGTTCCTCATGAGGACATAACAATAGATTTTGCATTGTGTCTACAATATGCCGCCATATTCTGAATTAATATGTAAGTACTGCTATACATTATATCATGACAATTATTATGAAATCATAAATGTAATGCATTACCTGTTTCCTGTTTCAAACATATTTTTAATGAGGAAGGTCAAGTCTTCTTTTCTGTAGGTATATTTGATATAATAATACAAATAAATAGAATGTGCACTAGATATGTAATTGTGAATGGTATACTAGTAGTAATAATAGTACACAAACTGTTTCTTCAGCTTTTTTGGAATAGTTAATAAACCTTTGTGTCTCGTCTTTTTGTATAGAGATGTCGTTAAATGATCCATGTTTGTTTTGCAGTGGCCAACCAGCTAATAAAATAATAAGATATAAGCGTTTAAAGCTATTGTTGGGGATTCAGAGGGGAATGGATCAATGTATGTTCTGCCACTTTCCTGCAAAATGACTAGTATAGAATTTGTTTAGCACAGTTAGTAGTGACGTTACACACTATGCACTGTATGCTCCATGTCAAGCATACAATAATTTTGTCATGGTAAAAATTTTCAGGGGCCATAAAAACAATCAGTCAACTTGCCTCTTGGGAAAGGTGGAGAAGTAGTGTATATTAGAATATCTGTTTTATTACTTTACAGTCCATATTGTTTCAGCTGCAGCCCATTAAACATGTCACCCTATATGTAAACAGGATGGCTATAAAGTTTGGAACATTTTTATCTCCTAATGTAAATGTTTTCAATGTCACAGCTATTACAATACCATTATAACTTATAACTATAGTGTATTGTGAAATACTGTTTGATATAAATACCTATAAAATTCTAATACATAGGAACACCAGGTTGCCAGAACCACAGTCATTATTTCTGTACCACCACTAAAACACATCCTTGAGCATAATAAAGTAAAAATAGATATTAATTTTTATATACAGTCATAACATTTGAGAAAATATTTATAAATAAGCAAGTTTCCTTTGATTTAACATGCTCTTTATGATTTGACATAGTATTTAGGTACATATTATGTATTATATTTTGAACTAGTACACATTATGACATCAATTGGAGCTGCTCTGGTGTCTACATTAATTTAGCTCACTGTCTGTTACAGTGTGTTCGTTATATCTTGGCAGGACCGAACTTCGCGCAGAAGGCTGCGCAGTAACATTTTTTAGGACCCAAATGGAGGCATGAGGCGGGGTGCGCGGAGCGGTGGACTAGGCTAGAGACGCCCCATACGTAAACACAATCTGTCCTTATATCGATCTAAAATCGTAATCGATCAGTTCATTTGGAATTAACTCTTATTTTAGTGAATTTAAGATATTTAACGAAATTAAACGAAAAATATGTTGATTATTTGTAATATATTTGTAAAATATAGTTGATCTTACGTCATTTTAATCAATAGAACCTCATTATTAGATTGAATAGATTTTTCCTTTTTTTTTCAATTTCAATCGATTTGAAATCAATTAAATAACAACTACTAGCAGACACATGGCACATCTTTTTTTGTTAACTTCGTTTTTCTTCGGCAATTCTCAGTATGGGCTATATGTCTCAGTCACACTTCAGCATTTGTTTGGTGTTCGTGTCGCTATCTCTGTCTTGTGCACAGTCCGGAAGAAAAGTTTTCGTTGGGTTTTGTTGGTTGTTGATATTGTTATTGGTGATTAATATTATTGTTGTTGAGTTTTTGTTGTTTTGTTGTTGTTAATTTATATTCTTAAAGTGTTTTGCCATTTGTTTAATTTGTATTTTCTCACTCATTTGCTGTTCGTTTATTTATCTAGTAATAACAATTGTCTTCACGAGTGTACATGCGTGGAAATTCGCAGAGCCTATGTTCACTCCTGCCAAGTTAAAACGAACGTATTGTACTTCAATATGAATAGATTTGAAGCTATAGTAGAAACAGTAAAACATTTTGTCATAAATGTACCATCTAAACATCCTGTATATATCAGTTGTATTGTATGCTATGAATTTATTGTGTTATTGAAGTCACTACAGTAAAACTACGTTTTGTGAACCCTTCACTAACATTTACTGATCATAAAAGGCTGTGATAACAATACTCAACATCATTATAGTTAGACTATAAGCAATAAAGAGACAGATTTCTATTATAGTGAAGGGAAGAAGCACGACGGCTTCATTAGTCTAGTCTTAGCGCGACTGCTACGTTAGAGGTTCTGGGTTCGATTCCCAGGTCGAGCAAAGTATAATTGGGTTTTTCTAAGAAATTTCCAGTAGGAGCTCGGAGTTTCGATTTGTGCCTGTTGAATAGCAATAGGCTCGCCCCTGGGACTTAAGCCTACTGGCGAACTGTTGGTGTACATTAAGTACACCTCTGCCTAAACCTTCGGGGACTATGGGTGTGAATCGTGATAGTATGTTATGTTATGAAAAAGTATGGGTGGTCTACATTTCTATTAAAGTATTTAATTGATTCACCTTATACATCTATTGCCTAAACTGAGTGCATAGCTTGAGGACTTATGCTAAGGATCATGATCGTTTAATCTTGGACTCAGACCAGTAAGGACCAACTAGTATGGAATGGATAAAGAAGAGCCAATATCTATTTATTCCACAGATTATACAACAAATGGAGTAATACATTATATCTACATATTGTTGCGACCATTAACGATCTACGCACATTAAACCTACAGTTTGTTTTAAATAAGTAAGCCGTTTGGAAGTTAGCCGTTCCGAACTACCGCGGTGATAAAATCGTTTAATTAAGTGTTTTAATACATAAATATCGAAATTAGTAAACAAAATAATTAGAAACGTGAAACATATACGACTCTAATTTTATTATCTTTACAGCGACTCTTTCTATTAAAATTTACCACTTCTCAACCACTTGCAGACAACTTCCGATCGGCTTACTTATTTCGAACAAACTGTACATATTTTTTTTTGTCTCCAGTTCCTGTGCATGCGTAACATCAAGGTGTTCCTGAGAACATGTCACGAGGTGTTCGAGCTGCGGGAGACGGATCTATTCGACCCCTCCATGCTGTTCGACCTGTCCAATTTCCACCGCGTGCTGTGCACGCTCGCTAAGCTCAGCCAATGCCCAAAGGCGCTGGTTAAAAATATCAAGTGAGTCGTTTTTGACAACATGTTATACAATCAGATCATCATCATCATCATCATCATATCAGCCTATCGCCGTCCACTGCTGAACGTAGGCCTCCCCCAAAGAGCGCAGCAGCTCGCATCCATTCTCTGCCAGCCATAATCAGATAATGATTGCAAAAAACTAAAATTACTTAAAAAAAATATAAATGTTTGCCAAAGAATTTGTCGTCCAAATTATTATTATTTGAGCTTCAATATGTAACATCCTAATTTTATTTCAGACCATTCTCAGCGCTACGAACGCAATCAGAAGAGGACATATACAAAGATCTGCAATCTGTGTAAGTAGATCTATCTAAACTATCTGCTCCCTAACTTTCATAGTACAAAGTAATTTAACACCCCTTGTAGTAGCGCGGGTGTGACCCTGGTGCCACCCTCGTACTCCAGCATCATTGACGATTGTCCCGCGCACCCCGACGCCGCGGAGGTGCCCTGGGTCCAGTTCACGATACCCAGCGCCACCTGCGAGGACAGAGTGGAAGAGATTTACGAGGACCTCTGTTACGTCAAGTTCACCTCAGCAACGCCGGAGGTGGCTTATTTCGATACACTACTTTTTTCGGATATTTGTTGTGGTACGGCCAGATTTGGCGAGTTAGTCTCGTGTTTACCTGTTTAATTTACAATAACACTGTAAATTATCCTCGTTATGTCAACCGGTGAAATATCTACGTGCATATTTTCTAAAAATTCGCATGCTGTTTATGTTGGTTATCCTTTCTGGCCGTAAACGCAAATATTCGTTTGGATAGTCGGTTTAACATCACGCTTAGTACATTTTAATACGATTTACTTTCATCTGACTTTTTAATATTCAAATCATGATCCCCGGTCGCACCGTTATCATCAAACAACAATAGTTAATCCTTTTGTTATTTATAACAAAAACTTTGAAACCAATAGGGGCTTACTGTCGTTCTATGTGTATGAATCGGATTTAAAAAAAAAACAAGATTCGTGACTAAAATCTCGGCCAATGTTCGGTTATTACTTACTCTCAAATTTGAAGACAATAGTTAAGCATCTCATTTAATACTGATTGTATATTAGTGTAGGTACACGGCTACAGGTCAACCTATTCATAACCAGTTTAAGCAGATCTCGCATTGTAAGTACTTCCCATACAATAAGAGGCCAGCGTAAACTGGTGTATGAAAAATAAGCAAGCGCTTGTTTTGTACCTTAAAATATTGACATAATTATTCATATACGTGTACGGCGCTTGTCCATTATCTACTCCTATTGTCTACTCTAACACTGACTGCCAGACAATGCACAGGTTTAAAAGTATGACATTTTGCTCAACAGTAGTATTTATGACGTAGCTACTTACTTAGTTACTAAAGTTTCTATTTATAAGAGTTCAAGGAAATAACTTTCTGGAATTGTTTTATAAGTACCTAGCTTGAATTTCAATAATACTGTAAATCGATATTGCATAGCGTATCTATCATTTTGAATGGTCATCAATGAATACGCTTACTGATCATTATGCAACCAGCAATAATTGCCTGTATAATTGACCAGCCGTCTAACAGCGCATTGCATTTTATACTTTAGGACCCATACAAATATAGTTTAAAATTCTCTAAGTAAGCGTGTTAACGGTTAGATAACTAGCGCTCTCCCGCGGAACTGCGCGTGGTGATGCTCACAATCTTAGCTTTATTTCTCGAAATTATCTATATAAACATTGCCATTTGTATCTTCCTTGGAACTAAAGTCACTCAATCTAATAGTACCACATAGGTACCTATCCCATAAGTAAGTTCTTTTCCCTACATTGGGATTAGAATGTCAGACAAAACATGATATTTATCGAAGGATACGAGATAATATTATAGTGAACCACCCGTATTTCTACTGATACATACTAACTTAGCTGTGACAAGTTAACAGTATTATCATTTATTGACCCACTGTGAAGAACTCCGGAACAGCTTCCTCTATTTTCTGCCCGTTGTGGTTGAATACGTGTTTTCTTTTTGGGAGTTCAGCTCATTCCACTATCTTGATTAGTGATGGCGTTTGTCAAGAATTAAAATAAAATATTTATATTTACTCTCGTATAGGTATTTCATTTCGTTTTCGAAACAATACTGCCCGGCGGCCCATTACTTATGCAGTATTTAGCACCTGTCTCTATTTCGAAAGAGGATCAGGGTTGTTCACAAACCCGCTCTAATTTACATGTCACCACTACCCACCTCCTCGCAAAGATAGATGACACAACCTTTGTCACGGTTTATCGTGCGTACTCGTAATGTAGTAAAACTTTTTAATGTAATTAATTCGTGGAACGTGGGAGAATGTTGGAGGCTTTCTACATTATTGTCTTGTTAGTAGAGCCGGTACGGGTCCTTTGCGAATTGTGGATGACGCAGGCAGCTTCAACACCTACGCGCTTTACCTATTGAACGCGCTAAGGCTCGTTATTCTTAGAAGAGCTATTTACGTAGCGTTCTTATATGTACTGGCTTATGCTGGTAAAACAGAATCAATAGCAGATAAAATAATCCTGCCTCTTTTTTGCTCATAAAGGTCACCTTTTGGGACATCGACGCGTATTGAAGGACTACTATAATCTTTGCTCGTATTTATAAAATTATTCAAGATCAAAAAGGTAACATTAGCTTCCCGTAATACTCTCTTTGTTCTAAAGAAATCCTCTCCAGTTGATATCTTGTTTTTTGAAAATTGACTGTGTTTTACATGCTTTGTTAGCTGAAATCTCGTTACGCAAGTATAATTTAATAGTATCTTTGTTTGCCGACTGAGCGCGTAGGCCGAACAGATTATTTGTTTGCCTCCCACACGAAAGCTCTCCAACCCAATTTCCTGATTGTTATCGAGATCTAGTTACGACTTTTCAAAAAGAATAAAAAATAGCATGTTGTTATTCATTTCATAACATTAAAATGTCGTGCGACTTTAAATGGCATTAACAATGCAATGAAAGTGTGTCTTTTGAGGTAATTGTCACGATTACAGTCAAGTAGAAACCGTTTTGATATTGGTTTGCCTTGTTGTTTCAAAGTTTTGATAAAGTTAATAATACTTTCTGACATAAAAGCTTTACCTAGCTGCTCTATTACTCCATAGTCTGCTAGGTTAACAATGGCAAACTGACAAGCAAAAGTTTGCTATCTATTTAGCACAGATTCATCCAATGTTGAGTCGTCTGCTTTGCACCGTGATCCTCCGCCTAGAATACTAGTTATTTTTTATAAGCTAGCTAGTTCTATTTATAAAACGTTTCTTTCCTCATTCAACAAAGCAGCCTCAAAAAATCTTGTTTTTTGTTTGTGTGTTACGTGATATCCAAACAAATCGTTCGTAGTTGTTCCCTAAAAAATAACAGCGAGTTCTGAATGAATACTTTATATGCTTTTGCTTTAGAGTATTCGTTTATCTATCTGTAGCTCTGCTTGTAACGGCCCTGCTTTATTGTAGAACCAATTTTAATGTAATTTATTGGAGTTGTAACAAGTCCTTAGATCCGAAGAAACATTTATAAATTTTAAATCTTAACATATGTACATAATGAAGTCGTAAAGTACTGTAACATAAAAAGCCATGAGGTCTTATTACTGCGTATTACTAACATTAATACTAATATTATAACTCTTTGTTTGTGACGTTTTCAAACCTAAACTGCTAAACCAATTTTCAACGGGTATACAATATAAATTATTTTATTAGAGTTCTTGCGAACCTTGTGGAATATCAAATATGTATTCATAGTTTGTATATTCAATAATTTATAGCTAAAATTTCACCAGCTAGAAAGTTTGAGACACTGGAATAAATTCGAAGCGAATTGACATTAACGGAAGTATTTAAAAATAAAACCGTGCAATGACGTAATGCGAAATTCTTACGACTATGTCAATTGAGCTCTTAGATGCGATGTGCCGTTCGCGGGAACCCGATAACACAAGATAAGCGGGAACTCGGTACTTCTCAGAAAGTTTTAGTCATGCTTTATGTATATAAATACGAGTACTTTTATCTGACCAGGACATGAATGGTCCGGAGACATGCCAAATTTATAGCGTAGGAGTAGTACAGTCCAATGGAGATTATATCAGCCGCTCTCCTTGTCTATTGAGATAGCTACTGTGCTTTTTTTTCCTGTAGCCCGTCTGTGTTTTAATTCCTATTTAGCGCACTTACTCAAGCGCTCCTTACATAGTTCTTTTGTATTTTTTCTGTTACAAATCTGTTCTGCATCCTTTAAAGTTTACTTTCTCCGTAAGTCTGTAAGTAACTTTTGACCTCCGTAAAGAGACCTAACGGTTCTTAATTCGCTGCCTTACAGCACAGACACACGAAAATATATAGACACTTCGTTTTTTTTAAGTTTAAAAGAGTTATTATTTCCTGCACGCAATAAAGAATATTTGCCAGGTCTAAATGATAGCATATTTACAGATTTATATCTTTTTAAATTATTTTCTTTTAAAAAGTCTAACGTGAAAACATGTGATCGTGGATGATTGTCGTAAATCAAGCAGGGTAATTATCTCCATTTATGCTACGCTTACCGCTAACTATTCTCCGCAACGATTGGCACGTAATGTAATAGTACCATAACGATGCTTACTTAATAATTTCAAGGTAGTGGCCTTGAAAATGTATGCAACTCCATTGAACTAAATTACTCGATGGACTCAAGCAACGAGAACTCTTTCATTTCTCCGTAATAGTAATTAGTATAATGCTGTGTTATTGATTGGACTGCACCGATATATCAATTTGTCTTTGACATCATCATTATTATTTGTGAGCTTTAACATACAAAGGTTAGGTAAACTTTCTTGACTCCTAGACTTTGCTCTGCTAATAGAAACATAGTTAATGTTTCTATTGCCAATCAATGAAACAAGGTTCTGTCCTAAGTTTTTTTTCCGCGTAGTCAATGCCTCGTTTTAAGAAACCTATCCGAATAAGTAGCCTTAATTTCACTTCGTTCTGCACCAACAAAATTCTATAGATAGTAGCGGGTGAGTCAGTTTCTTCTTCCATATTATTGTGTTTCACACCATGTTAACATACTATATTCCGTACACTCTGGTTTCCTTCTACAAAATCTGCTGCATTGTTTCTCTTCAGCGTAGATGAAACAAAAACAAATGTGTTCGGATAACCAGCTCAGTTTCCTAAATAGTCACGTTTACACGTTTGCGTTACATTTTCAAGATAAAAGCTTTAGATTATAAGTAAAACTAGAATATCAAGCGTATTTTCCTAAAATTAGAGATCGCCAACAGAATCGATCTGTTGAATATTAATAATACAACAAGAGCTGCGGAATACTTATCGCCTTAATCATCATCATTAGTCTATTAGTTCTCTTTTGTCGTTACATAGGCCTTCGACCTCCAGACCGTCAATTGACCCGATCTATTTGAAATCTTGTGTTTCGACGCTTACGTCCTGATGTTATTATGAAACCATAGCCAGAAACTATGCATTACTACAATATTAGTTCTTAGTGGAAAATTTCAAATGAACTGTGCTCGAATGAGTTTCGTTTAAATACAAAAACACGCCTAAATTATAGCACTATATATTTACTAGTTTCGTAAACTTCAGAGACGTTAATTTGTACCAAGCGTGATGTTAATCATTAGAGGTGGTCGTTGTCTCGCTTCCAGCCAATAGTTCGACGTGTAGATATGCTTCTTAGGGGCATGATAGTAATAGCGTGTACTGATTTTGTAACATCATCTAAACAATTTTAAAATAAGTTCAATATTATGGGAACATTGAAATGGGTTAATTATTAACACCTCGGGGCACATAGCAAGAAGCTTTTCATCTTTGCACTTTAATACGTTCCAGGCTGTTAATGCAGCAAAATCGAGATAGTCCGGAACTAAGGACCAGATTTCTAAACCCAAAAATCTTGTTTAAACCATGCAAGTACCTGCCAAATATCTGTCTCTATCTGATCTCAGATACATATTCAAAAAATGCATCGCCACGGTTACCATAAACAAGGTCTTGAATCAGCTTACAGCTTCACGCATTGACAACCGATGACTCCAATTTTGCGAATGTGTACCGGTGTCAGCAGTCTGCTATCAGATAAAATTACCTCAAGTGTTACTTATCAGTACATATGCACCTAGAATCTATTGTATTTAGGTGTGGTTACTTATTTAGGTTCTACGAATACATATGGTTATCATAACCGTTTAAATTGTGTCTCTCTAGAAATACTCTAGAATTAATTATGTTAATTTTGACGAAATATTCCATTATGAAGAAACAATTCATTTACTTAATAAAACAAGAGACAATCCAAAGGAGTTCTTTTAAAAATAGAACTTAATGCTCTTTTAAAAATGGAATTCTCGTAACCCTTATCGACTTTACCCGGGAACTTAAAGAAACGTAAACCTTTTATTGTTTAGTCAATATTTCAGCTCATCCTTTTGCCTCTTGCACAAACAAGCAGTGTTTACAACTTGGGCCTCATTCTAAAATAGTCTCTTTATGAATGTGAATGGATATATTCTACTCAAATGTAGTTGGTAATTTTCTATCGCAACAATACATTTGAAACCCATATTTTTATCAACAAATGATTTTAAACTATGCTAGCGTATCCTGTTATTGATATCTTCATGTACTCGTATTTCGGTAGCTAGTATTTTTTTGTCATCTCTTTATCTAACTGGTTTTAATGAAGAATCATTTAATTAGACTGTGTTCAGGATTTTCTGTATTTTAGTGTTACGACATCGACATAATATTTTAATAAAACAAAAAACATGTACGTACGACTCCAAATCAAGCTATGCTTATCCAATATAAGCTGGACGTTCTTTGTAAGGAAAGCCTGTAGAATGAGACGTCAGCTTATGTATAGCTTGGTATATAGCGTGTACCTTTCCTACACGTACCATTTAACTGGTTGACAGATCTTCATGTTACATTGTGCCTTTTTTATTTATTATTTCGATAAATATGCACGCTGATGTTTCACGGATTCAGGGTCTGGTAGTCCCTATAATTCATTTGAAATGAATATGCTAGTCAAAGCTCCTCAACCCGTAAACGCCTGAGAAATATCAACGTGCAGATAAATAGATGGACCTGAATTTTATTTGCGTATTCGCTTTTGTTTCATTAGCATTCCCAACATGATGAGAGCCAAAAACAACATTAGAATCCATTTAGATTCCACACTTTAACTGAGTACCTCGCTAAACCGAGCTTATAGAACGTTCACGAATTAGCACGGCAGATCATTAGCAGTATTTGCAATAGGAGCATTAACGTGGGAACGTTTTATAAACTCTTAAGACCTATCATTATTCCGCAGTGAGAGAGGAATGGCAAGATATAGGACTAATAATGCCATCCCTCTTTTACAGCCTAAACAATGCTGGCTCTAACACTTTATAGTACGGCACTTGGTCCTATAGTCGAACCCTAAAGCTAATAATACAAAAGCGATACGTAAGCTTGTGCATGAACGTAACGTTGGTGGGTCGCTAACGCAGCGGCGGCGCGTGCGCACCCGCGGCGGACGTCGGTGAGTACGCGAGCTACTGCGCCCGCATCCACGACGAGGAGATCTACCACGACCTGTGCGCGGTCAAGAACAGCGTGCGCGACCTACCGCCCGTGCAGCCGCCCGCTTTCAATACAGTACGCTAGGGTTCCCCCCTTTTTTTTGGTTATTTTGGTTTGTTTGCTTTTGGTGGCGGGAGGAGTGCCAGGGCCAATAATGTTGCTATTAATAATGCGTTACGCATGCTTGTCTCGCATAGATTTACTTGGAGGAATTAATTTAATTAGCAACCCTTAACACAAGCAGTTGACTATGAATTCGCTAAACTATTTCGCCCATCGACTACATTATCCAATCGATACTCTTGTTCTGCATTATACCCTTCAAGTCATGAGTTTAATAAAGCTTCTTTTAATAATCCAAAGATTTAGTCCAAAGTAAAAATACGTATCTATTCTGTACCCTGGAAGACCTTAACTAGGCCACTAACAATGCACTAGCCGCGGCCACCTACTGCGCTAAATAATTTAATTGTGCCATCAACATGGACTCGGGTGGCTGGTTACACTCTAAGAACTAACTCCTATATTAAAAACCAACAACTTTTGTTCTACCAGTTTAGGAACAAACTATTTAAAACAGATACGTCATCAGCGGATTGATTTTCCCTAACTAATTTTGCTATTTTATAGACCAACATTTGATCCTTTTCATTATATAAAAGGTCATAGAATATCTTTGTTCTCCCTCTAGTCATCCAGTTGTCCATGACATATTGAGTACCGCATTTTCCAAGTAAATTGGGGCTGGCATCCGGCCTAATAAATTAGACAAGGAAAAATAATAGCAATAGAGTCAATAAGTATTATCGATTATAACTGGCGTTATTTGTTGTAATTTGTTCCCATATTGCCAAGTTCAGGAATTTAGTAAAACGTTTACTGTAGTTGTATGTAAGAAATTTCTATTTGGTCACAATATTTTCAATCAATCTTGAAGTTTCAAGGCAGTAAACGGTTCTACTTATTCATAATATAGGGTAAGTGCTCCAGTGAATGAACACCCCCCAGTGAATGAACAAATCTCAGTTTTTTCAAAAAAATAAGAAATAAGGATATTTCTACCCAACACAGTATTTTTTTTCGTGATTGAAACATAATTTTCTATTTTAGTGACAACAGTCATTTTTTATATCACTATTCGTTTCAAAAGGGCGAGCGTTTAAAGTTGTCGGTGTGGTGTATTTTTATATTTGTTCGGGCCAGAGTTTAGGACTCGGGTAGGATGCAACTTTTTTGATTGGGCATTGTAGCCGAAATTGAAGTAATTGTGATAAGTTGCTTATTAATTTGATTAAAAGATAGTTATACTATACGTCTCAAATTAATTCCCTTGTCGTTTTAGTCAGTTTTAAGGAAATTATTAGGTGTTCCAGCATTGGAACCAAAAATTGATTAAAATCCAGTGAATGAACGGTCGTTCATTCACTGGGAAACCTTCGATTTCATATTTTTATTAAAAAATGTTACTTATTTTTACACCATAAGATTCATGTTTTGGGAGTAGATTTAAAAAATGATTTCTTATCTTATGGCCAGTATTGGAACAGGTGTGTTCATTTACTGGCTCATAAAATCTAGTAAATGAACTAACATTTTCGTCATGTTCAAATATTAGTTTTCGTCATGTAAATGTGTCCAATAAATGAACACATCCTTTTCAACTTCTTCGTGTCGAGGGTACGTTAAATACTCTTTGCCTTAAACTTAGCCACCTTTAAAGCATTATCAGTGGCAGCGCAGAGGTCGTCTATATTACAGGTTTCAGGGCATAGAGGACAGGATAAGAGGTGAGCCATAGTTTGCGACACAGCTCCACATCCGCACCCAGTAGCCGTTTTGTTGAGATAACCCCATTTTACTAACTGGATCCTTTTCAACTGGATTTAATCATTTTAAAACCATCCCTTTTTACTATTAATAATAATTTATGTATAAAATTGTCCTTATAGATAATAAAGTTCCCTTGAAACGAAAAATGCGTCCACCATCAGAACTAGCTACGCATGACGAAGCTTAGATTGCCGAATTGGATAATAAATAGAGCAAAATTTCATTTTCCTATGCATCCTTAGGAAGTATTTGATACTGTTAAAAATGTTTGACAACTAACAATAGAGTAAGTAAAAAAGTGGTTATTGTTGTTTTTAAATAGGCATCCCGATAAAATTAAAAGATATGTGGCAGTCATTTCCAAGGGTAGAACTGCTGTTACCAAAACAGCTATTAGGTCGTGTTTAAGGAGCTAAATGATTTTTTGCCCAAAGAACATGCTGAAGATGTTAGAAACAACCCCAGTCGTATATTTAATGCTGCCAAAACAGGTGCCATGACCTGCCCCCCAAAACCGGAATCATATTAGGACTTAAGAATTATAAAAATACGCGCGAAATCGCCAGTGGAAAGAATAAGAATCTATAATAATTCTTAAAAAGGAAAAGTTAATATATAATTTCCGAATTCTTGGTATATTGGTATAATCTGAATCTAAGCACAATACTTCGAGCCCGAAGGATACGGTGAGCTCGTTTTTGCGTGACCGGATTAAATAAAAATAATTTACCAAAATGTAGGGTAGCTAAGTTATTTTAGTGAAGGAAAAATACGACCGCGGGCAGGATTCGAACCTGCATCTTCTGGTTAAGTACACCAGACGCTATGACCGCCAAGCAATGTAGGATAGCTGTTAGTAATTTTGACATAAGGACGAGTAATACCTCAGTTCATCCGTGACCATGGATGTTGTAAAGGATCTGAAACGTCGGGAATCAAAGAATATCGATATAACACGATAAAATCCGTAAATAATAATTTTATTTCAATGTCTCATATTCGCGTAAGTGTCAGAAACCAGTATGTACAAAGAAATCAAATCCCATGCCATTTGGATTAACCGGTCAATAGTATAAAGAACATATCAAAATGATAGCACAAGAAAAGAGAAGAAAAAGGAATGGAAAAAGCGAAAATTCGAGGCAAAAGAAAAAAGAAGGAAACGAGAACAAAGCATAATATTAAGTACCGCGAAGAAAACACTTATTATAATAGAAATATAAAAAGTTCAGTTAAAAAGGCTAAGCTAAATGATGAAATTGAAATCGAAGAAACTGTAACGGCACCTACAGCGGCACCGAAGGATTTATACGGGAAATAATATTATAATATCATATTATATTATTTGTATCAGATTTAAAGGTTTCAAGGATTTATTTTCGTTAATTTAGTTATTTATTGGACTGCAATTTTTACAAAAACACGCACTTTTTTAGAATTTTAAATAAAGAAAAATGGTGTTCATTTACTGGTTTTATTGTGTTCATTTACTAGAAATTTCCGTTCATTCACTGGGGTTTTAGGGTATTTTGTACTTTATTGCTAAATATGTATGAAAGTATACAGCTTATGTCATAAAACGAACATAAAAATGATTTTTGAATAAAATCTTAATACTAAAATATAGCTTTGGTTCGAATCCTTTAGAGGCAACATATCGTAATTATTTTTTGAAGTTCGAGAATTCCTTAAGTGTTCATTCACTGGAGCACTTACCCTATATCGAATAGTATCTTTCCACAAGGTTCCTATCACAGATTTTGACATAACCCTTCAGCTTCTAAACTCTTCTAAAGAAACCATTGATTTTCATTGAAGGAAAAGAGATATCACAATTATTATATAGAGCCACGAAATCGGCAAACTTTGTACAATTTACTCGACAAAAAACCGTTCACGGATGACGGACGTATAAAATTCCAACCGGACAAGTAAAAGTTTAGCAAATCGTTCCGTACGGCGATTGAATTATGCATGGCATGGCACTGCTACTCCTCGAACCACGATGTATTTACAACGCGCCTACTAGTGTTGCTATCACTCTTTATAAACACCCAGTTTCTATAGCGTTGCGTTCCTGATGATAAAAATAAGCGGATATGTGAATGTAAGTGGATAAAAATAAGATGTTATTGAATAACGCGGTAAATGTGTTGCGGTACAATTTTTTTCGGTTGATCTAGATTGCGGGTATGGCGTGCACAGTGCGATGCAGTGCCATATTGTCGCGTTGCATCGTAATTGCATACTATCCACTTTATTAAATCGACAAAAAATATTTTTAAACTATTTGGTCAATATTTAAAGGGAACATGGCGTTATGGGAACTAAAATTCGGACGTAGATGGTTGTTGGTAGAGATTGGGTTCGGTGTTTTACAAGGCTTTCGCTTTTATTGTACACAGAGGGACAAATTCAGAGGGTACAGTCATTGTAATTTTTATATATTTTACCTACTCAATATAATTAGCGATCACTCTGAATTTGTCTTAAATTTGCTGTGTGAATTTTAACTGATATGTTTATTTTTTTTTTCAGCTAGCGACGTCATCACATAGCTTAGAAAAGAGGGACTACGTCATAAGGGAGCTGGTGGACACGGAAAACAACTATGTGGATGTTTTGAGCAAAATTGTCAAATACTTTCTGAGGCCACTGATGCCATACCTCAAACCTCAGGATATGAAAGTCATATTCTTCGGCATTACGGTGAGATAATAGAACACTAATCTAGTAAGTCTGATAAATTTCTTAGAATGGTATTGAATAGAATGGTCTGATTGATTCTGATATTTTATGATATCAGAATCAATCGGAAAAGCAGAACCATACAAATACAAAAAAAAACACGATGTGATGCTACTTCGTCCCACTGCCGGGCAAAAGGCCTCTCTACCCTCTTTCCAAGCCGCTCTATCTGATGTTGTGGCGACCCAATCTTTCTCGAAAGAGTCACCTATAAGTTGTAATAAAAATCATAACAGTAACATTAGGACCCATAGAAACTCACCAGACTATAATCAAACTTTAAAATCCAACAGGAGTTACACGAGACCCACTCGGGTTTCCTTCGACAACTAAAACTGGCAACAGAAGTATGCGTACCAGGCAATGGCACGCCGCGGTTAGCGGACGTGTTCCTGGCGTGGCGGGAACGACTGCTGCTGTACGGAGACTACTGCTCAAACCTCACCACCGCACAGGACACGCTCAAAACCTTGGATGCCAGAGACTCCACCTTTAGTAAACAATTAGCTGTGAGTATCCCCTTAGTTAGTTATTTAATATTGTATCTGCAGGTCTTGTTTTGTGGAGAAAATAAAGACGTATTAAAACTTATAATAAGAAAATTATTTCAAGAATTTTGAAAATAGAAGTCATGATCAACAATTATATATCCACCACCTACGTTAAGTAGCAGTAACCTGAAATAACTTGTGCCAGTGCGCATTGCAGTCTAGTTCCATTCAAATGCATAATAAATTTGATGAAAAGAGACCGTAAACAGTAACTAAAAACAGCGTATATGTATTTTAATTCACTCACACACGTAGTGGTCTCATGAGGGTAAAACAGTAGTAGTATATAGTATTTTGCATTGTGTCTACAATATGGCGCTTGACAGGTTAATTAGTAAGGGCTTAGACTGATGACGTCTTCTACAAGTCAGATGACCAACCTCATTTTTGATGAGTAAATGTTAGAAATCTTTTATAAGCAGCATAGACCAGAACCAATTGTAAACCTTATTAACTACTACATAAACTAAAATTTTGATAAACAGAAATGTCAAAAAGAACACAGCGATGGTCGGATACAACTGCGGGATATATTGTCGGTGCCGATGCAGAGGGTGCTCAAATATCACTTGCTTCTCGACAAACTAGTGCATGAAACACAAATGGTGAGTTGAAGATTAATACAAAATTTAATGCCTTATTACAGTTTGTTCGAAATAACTGCGCGCGTCTGAACTTAGCCTTTTGAAACTGCCGGGCAACTGCTAATCAGGTATATTTCTTTATAGCAAATCGTTTTTAGTGGTCATAAGGTCTGGTGACATTTACTCAAGGAGACATTGTTCATGACAAACATTCAAGCCATACAATTGCACTACGAGTATTCTTAAGACTTCACGGCAGTTAACAGTTTGCACTTTGAGCGTATCGTATTCCGTCGTAATAGGGGTAATTTTTGAGTGTAACTGTATAGCTTGAACTGTTGGCATAACCAAAGGCATTGGTAGTCCAACATAGTTTTTGTTAACAGAATCATGAAGAGTTCCGAGGATTGGAGCGGGCGAAGGAGGCGATGGTGGACGTAGCGCAGTATATCAACGAGGTCAAGAGGGACAGTGAAGTGCTCGCACTACTTGCCAAAGTACAGGTATGGGCTGTCTAACTGTCTTTCACATAATTATTTTGTTAGATCCATATTTCCCTTTTTAACCGACCAAAGAAAAAAAGGGCGGGTGAGGAACTTTATGCGTGTATTTCATCCTATTTTTTTTTTTTTTTTTTTTTTTTTTTTTTTTTTATGGTATAACTCGGCAAACGAGCAGGCGAGCTACCTGATGGTAAGTAGTCATCGCCGCCCATGGACATCTGCAAAACCAAAGAAGTTGCAGATGCGTTGCCGAGCCTATTTAGGGAAAGGGAGGGGAAGGACAAAAGGAGAAGGAACGGGATTGGGGGAGGAATTGGGCCTCCGGCCCTCTCGCTCACCGAACGAAGCGCAGTAACTAAACGCTACTACTCGGACGTCGGTCTTCTGCGAGAGTGTGGTACTTCCCCGGGCAAGCCGGCCCATTCATGCTGCGAACAGCGTGGCCCTACCACGACATAATACCTATTACGGTCTTTTAATACTATTCCATTTGTGCTAAGACAAAGTTTAACTTTAAGCATCCTTATTTAGCGATCATGCGTGATGCAATGAAGTAGAAGTCGTCCAGGATCGTAACAAGAGGAAATCTGTAGTGTTTGCCTACCCTAATGGGAGACAGGCGTGAAATATAAATAAGTAAGAACGACTGTGGCTGCCTCATTACCCCAATGATCCTGGGTGCGATCCCCAGGTTGGGCATTAATGGAAATAGGCTCGCCCCTATTACGTGGGACTTAAACATACCAGCGATGTGTGGATGTAACTACCGATGGAAAGAAGAAAAGGAGAAAGAAGGGGACTGAGGAAGGAATTGGGCCTCCAGCGCTCCACATTGTATCTTTGTTGCTTCCTATTTTAATATTGTCCGCGTGGTATGCACAGAAATTATTAGTTTTGCCATTTTATACAGTGAGTACTGTATTGATTTTCCCCAATTTTATGGACACCTCATAGGATTTTTTTTATGTCTCCGTTTACTAGGAGAGTATAATAGACTGGGAGGGCGGTGCGCTGGGCGCGGGGGGCGCAGGCCTAGCCGCGTACGGCCGGCTGCTGCTCGACGGAGAGCTCAAGGTGAAGGCCCACGAGGATCAGAAGCTGCGCTCACGATACGTGTTCGTGTTCGACAAGCTCATGCTGCTCTGCAAACCTGTGAAGGTTAGTAACTTAACTCCTTATAGTGGGTGACGTTAGTATTAAAATATGGTGGGATATAATTTGAAATTAGGATTAAATAATAATATTTTTATCCGATTTTTTCGATCCAAAACTACAGTTATAATTTTTTTATAACGTAGGAGTATTTATAAATTGTTTTTAATTTTTACGTAAGCTTTAGATATATTTTCGAAAGTCCTCGATTTGATATGAATAAACAATCAGCACTCACAATTTGACACTAAGGCCTTCCGCTTTTAATAATCAACAGAAGCCGGAAGGCCATTTTAATTTGTTGATTCCCAAAAGACATCGAAGCATACATTCATGTCCCCAGGACAACCAGTACTCGTACCGCGTGGGGGTGCGGCTGGCGGAGTACCGCGTGGAGGAGGGGTGCGGGCGGCGCATGCGCGGGGAGGCGCGCTGGGCGGCGCACTTCTACCTGGTGCGCCGCACCAAGGATGCCACCTACACGCTCTACGCCCGCTCCGACGACGCCAAGCGCAAGTGGGTCAAGGCCATACGCGACGCCATGTGAGTACACCCTCCTACCTGGTGCGCCGCACCAAGGATGCCACCTACACGCTCTACGCCCGCTCCGACGACGCCAAGCGCAAGTGGGTCAAGGCCATACGCGACGCCATGTGAGTACACCCTCCTACCTGGTGCGCCGCACCAAGGATGCCACCTACACGCTCTACGCCCGCTCCGACGACGCCAAGCGCAAGTGGGTCAAGGCCATACGCGACGCCATGTGAGTACACCCTCCTACCTGGTGCGCCGCACCAAGGATGCCACCTACACGCTCTACGCCCGCTCCGACGACGCCAAGCGCAAGTGGGTCAAGGCCATACGCGACGCCATGTGAGTACACCCTCCTACCTGGTGCGCCGCACCAAGGATGCCACCTACACGCTCTACGCCCGCTCCGACGACGCCAAGCGCAAGTGGGTCAAGGCCATACGCGACGCCATGTGAGTACACCCTCCTACCTGGTGCGCCGCACCAAGGATGCCACCTACACGCTCTACGCCCGCTCCGACGACGCCAAGCGCAAGTGGGTCAAGGCCATACGCGACGCCATGTGAGTACACCCTCCTACCTGGTGCGCCGCACCAAGGATGCCACCTACACGCTCTACGCCCGCTCCGACGACGCCAAGCGCAAGTGGGTCAAGGCCATACGCGACGCCATGTGAGTACACCCTCCTACCTGGTGCGCCGCACCAAGGATGCCACCTACACGCTCTACGCCCGCTCCGACGACGCCAAGCGCAAGTGGGTCAAGGCCATACGCGACGCCATGTGAGTACACCCTCCTACCTGGTGCGCCGCACCAAGGATGCCACCTACACGCTCTACGCCCGCTCCGACGACGCCAAGCGCAAGTGGGTCAAGGCCATACGCGACGCCATGTGAGTACACCCTCCTACCTGGTGCGCCGCACCAAGGATGCCACCTACACGCTCTACGCCCGCTCCGACGACGCCAAGCGCAAGTGGGTCAAGGCCATACGCGACGCCATGTGAGTACACCCTCCTACCTGGTGCGCCGCACCAAGGATGCCACCTACACGCTCTACGCCCGCTCCGACGACGCCAAGCGCAAGTGGGTCAAGGCCATACGCGACGCCATGTGAGTACACCCTCCTACCTGGTGCGCCGCACCAAGGATGCCACCTACACGCTCTACGCCCGCTCCGACGACGCCAAGCGCAAGTGGGTCAAGGCCATACGCGACGCCATGTGAGTACACCCTCCTACCTGGTGCGCCGCACCAAGGATGCCACCTACACGCTCTACGCCCGCTCCGACGACGCCAAGCGCAAGTGGGTCAAGGCCATACGCGACGCCATGTGAGTACACACTCAACAGTGCCTCAAGCTTCAACAAATCTCGCACCGTCATGTTGGCGGTGCCAGCGGTGTCCAGGCACAGCGCAAACGCTGGAGCGGCGCAGAAATTACTAGATTAAGATTAGAACATTTTTCAATGGAGCCGTTTTAGGAGCGCACCGGGCACATAAAAGGAACGACCCACACTCCATGTTGGCGGTGCCAGCGGCGCAAAAATTATTAGAATAAGATTAGAACATTTTTCAAGGGCGCAGTTATAGAAGCGCACCGGGTGCATGGAATAGTGCTTATGGCACTGCTTGTTGTTTCAAGGAAGTTGGGCAGATTATAGGTCTACAGTCTGAGAATAACGCTGGTTATCGTTGGTGGAACCACACTCCAACTTCTATCCTTTTGAACCTATTATCCGGTCTCCCATGTCATAGAATTTTGAACTCCGGATAGCAGCACCGGGACGTCGATTTGTGATTAGATTCTGGTCATGATACGACGAGGCTCTCTGTGCATTTCTGTGTTCTGTGTTCATTGTATTCACATTCATGAGACTACTACTAGTACTAGTAAACGTCCCTGGGGCGCTGCAGACTGTTTAATTACTGTCATTTTTGGTCATCATAACCTAAGCTAGCTAAGAGGCGTCCAAATCAGTT
The DNA here is from genome assembly GCA_958496365.1 of Subacronicta megacephala. NCBI lineage: Eukaryota > Metazoa > Arthropoda > Insecta > Lepidoptera > Noctuidae > Subacronicta > Subacronicta megacephala. The sequence goes on along the minus strand of OY292516.1, from coordinate 15,764,996 downwards.
TTGAAGATGATGTACTATATAAATTTTTCAGCTATGTCATACTTTCCATTATATAATGTACAAATATTGTGTTAGTCGTAGTGTTTGGCGTTAGCAAGTTCATCATTGTGACGTGCAAATAGATCATACATTTACCTTCTACACTAAAGCAAAAAAACATTTTGAAAATTTGAAATTTTTTATTGCGTCTTATTAATTATTATTATATTGTCGCCAGTGAAAATCTGGAGCCTCCAGGATGTCGAAGTACGAACCACAAGTTCGTGTTGCATACATTTGAGAAGCCCGCCACATGCCACCACTGTTCCAAATTCCTCAAAGGCAGAATATTTCAGGTATGTTAATAAACTCTATTGACTATCTATATCCGGTAAAATTGTGTTCAACCCTTTTAGGGTGTGTGTAAGGGATTAGCTTCCGTTTGTGCTATTTTAAGATTTTATTCTGATGAAGCTTCTGATTAATTGGAACCAAAAATCAAATTTACTTTCATTACGTACTTTCGCACTTTTCTGCACATGATAGACTTGCTTACTAGATAAAATATAACTTTGACATAAGGTCTGTATTATAAGCCTTATGTCAAATCAAATCACTTCAACAAACTCTCTCCTTCTCTCTTGCGGGCTCTTACGGCCAGGTTTCAATCAATAAGAATCTAAACAGATTTGTTATTGAAACCTTGTGTCTTTCTCGTTAGTTAAAGGAATAGAGGGCAAATGCAGCTTAAATAATTTCTGGCAAACATACGCAGAAGAGTACACACGTCAGGTCAAGCTATACAATTCCAGTTTAAGCTGATCTCGCATTGTATAGGCTTTCCATACAATAAGAGGCCAGCGTAAACTGGATTTGTATAGCTCGATGCCTTTCTTTTGCCTTATGAACTAAATTTTGTAACATTACTATGGCAATATAAAACATCGTGTTAATCTGTAGGGATATCTGTGTACGGTGTGCAATGCGTGTGCGCATAAGGATTGCATCGCGCTGTCGGGGCGGTGCGGGGGCGGCCTCACGCCTGCGCCGCCGCTGCCGCCGCACCAGCACCAGCCCGACCATGCGCTGCACTACTACATGTGGTCAGACACTACTTTTATATATATACTAGCTTTCCGCCCGCAGCTTCGCTCGCGTGGACAACACGATTTTGACTGTTATTTTTTTTTCTATTTCCGGCGGGATATTGTAAATTATCTAAAATTAAGACCAAATAATTTGCTCCACTATATTATTTTATTAAAATATAAAAATAACATGTATTTTTTTTATTAATTTATTCATGTCCTTTTAGCTAGAGCGATGGTTATTCTGGACGCCTCGTAGGGTCGATTTCAATGAGGAGGTACAAATACCGGAAGACCACTTTGCTCTCAAGAATTAAAATTGCACTTCTTTGTATACCACATTGGTTTTTCTGTCTGGTATCAAAATGACCAGACTACTTTTAATACAGTAACAGGCAAGGTAGAATTTCCCGTGTGAGAAGCCGTTCTTCCCTTAAATCTATGCCTGCTACCCTTAATGACTGAAATTTTATTTATAGTATTACAAAGCATCTTTATAAAAACATAGGCATCAATTCACTGAAAACTGAATCCCCCCGAGCACATCCAGTAATCACAGTAACCTTTTTAATATTTTTGTGCAATGCTGATACTCTCAGTCTAGTCCCGTTACATAGCTTAAGTGCCAATCTATAGACTTCGTTTGTATATTAGAAAAATCAGGATATATTCTAAGATCTGTCATAGTCACCTGTCACTACTGTATTCAGGAAAGATGATAAACATATTTACAATCTCTATTTACTATTTTAAGTAATAGCTCAGAAAACTCTCCAGCAGACGCATCTCTCTCGTATTTCTTTTTAAAGATAATCATTATGTTGGGTCATAGGTATGACGATGTCAAGGAATCTCTGACTTCGTCTGCTCGGGTTCCTCTAGGTACAACAGAATCTGACGGAATTCGAATGACGAAATTTTTAAGAAGGGTTCTATGGTGTGCCTCTCAATCTCAATTCCACTTTTGTGTGCCATAGAAAGCATTTTATATGTTTATCAACCAACGTTTCTTGAATAAAATCACATTGAGTTTTCAAACATGACATGACATGTGTCAAAATAAAAAATAAATTAAATCAAAAGCACTAAGGAGTATTGATATCAAAATCGACGCAAATCATCCCGAAAATAACTTTCCCCCCTTTTTTAAGTCCGTTAGGGGATAAATTTCAATAAAATACGAAACACGTCTTCCATCAATTCTGTTAAAGAACATTTATGCAAAATTTTAAGCAGATTGGACCAAGGAATCACGTTGTCCCATACAAACTTTGCCCCCCTTTTTCACCCCCTTAGGGGTAGAATTTCGGAAAATCCTTTCTTATCGGATGCCTACGTCATACAAAGAACACACCCTCCAAGTTTCAGGACTATACGATAAGCGGTTTGGGCTGTGCGTTGTTCCGTCAGTCAGTCAGTCAGTCATTCAGGACAAAGGATTTTATATGTATAGATTTTATGAATAAACCATCACCATCATAATGAGCAACTGAATATTTAGGAGCCGCCGTCACCGGATACGGTGTGGAGGACATGATGATACTTTTTTAGCGCTATTTTTGTTTTAATCTTGTCTTTTTTTACCGTCACTCATCAGGGAACAAGTGTTTTGTCACGGGGGAATTCACAAATATACAATTAACGGACACAAAATACTTTCAAACTCGAAACAAATATCCGTCGATATTTGCATGCAAGTCGCGATGCTATCTATATTTTGGTGTACCACGATGCCGCCTATCGATCATGATAGAAGGCCTTTTCCCCACAGTGGGACACGCTGGGGTAGCGTAGGTATCGTAGCTCCTCAACTATTTTTTTTATGGTATAGCTCGGCACACGAGCAGGCGAGCTACCTGATGGTAAGTAGTCATCGCCGCCCATGGACATCTGCAAAACCAAAGGAGTTGCAGATGCGTTGCTGAGCCTATTTAAGGAAACGAGAGGGGAAGGAGAAAAGGAGAAGGAAATGGACTGAGGGAGAAATTGGGCCTCAACTAGTTGTTATGTATAGGTACGTGGGCGAGATGGGTCGGGAGACGGCCACAGCTCGGCTGGAGCGGCGCGTGGACGGGACGTTCCTGCTGCGCGTGAGGCCGCACCCTGCGCCTGCGCCGCAACATCCTCACGTGCCCACCGACACCAACCTTGCGCTCTCGCTCAAGTACGTATCCTAAGGAGGGTTAGAATGCCCACTTATGATGACACGGCTACGTAATATATCATAAATGTGCAGTTTACCCTGACCTCTAAGTATACGAATAGCCGATACAATCCGAGGCCAGTTTATGCTGGAACCGAAGAGTCTAGTCGTGTGTTCGTTTATCATTACGTATACTCTTATCATGCATGAATTTGGGCATTGTTTTGTCTAACAGAAAAATACTGTTTTTTTTTTAATTCATGCGTATCATCAGATCCGACGATCGATGATGCACTGTAACTGGCCTTCTCAATAAATATGTAGTTTTTACCCACGGAGTAGTTTAAAATTGATCTTTATATCAGTTCTCTTAGAGTTGTAATTAGTAATTGTTCACCTCAGAACGGACAACACGGTGAAACACATGCGCGTATGCCGCAAGCCCATAGACCAGGTGCCGCACTACTACCTGTCCGAGTCGCGGTTCTTCCGCAGCGTCGTCGAGCTCATCACCTACTATGAGAAGACCAGCCTCTCCGAGAACTTCGAGGGGTAGGGAGACCATACGTTGAAACTGACATGCCAATTAAGCAAAATAATATAGAATTTAAAAAACCCCCGACAATATATCTCGACCGATTTCATCAAACATAGCTAAAAACACTCCCAACTAATTCACCTTTCAAACAAAGAAAACTAAATCAAAATCACAGACACACACACACAGACGTCAAACTTATAACACCCCGACGTTTTTGCGTGGGGGGTTAAAAATAGAATTTGCATGCCTTGAAATAACGAAATTTTATAATATAATTACACAAGTAAATTTTTCGATGAAGTTTGGAGACAGAGGATAATCTATGCGGTTTTCTGCCCGTCTATTTGTCACCTTTTCACGCCCAAACCACTAAACAGGTTTCGTTAAGATAAGCAAAGAAATGTATGCTTAGGGTAAAAACGGAAGAAGACTGCATTCTGAGAAAGGACAAAGGCTACTTTCTATCCTATTTCTGCCTCAAAAAGTCCTTTTGGATGTTAGTTAATGAATAAATAATATTTCCCTTTCCTTAGTCTAAACTCAAACCTGCGCTGGCCATTCCGTCGCGTTGTAGCGACAGTGATCCATGACTTCCGGCCACTGGAGAGTTCGCAGCTGGCACTCCGTCCCGGGGCCAAAGTACTGGTGCTCAGCAAGGAGGGGGACAGCCGGGGCTGGTGGAAGGGACGCGCCCTTGATAAGGTCAGTTTGTAAAATTATGGTAATTACAGCTTTGTTCTCGTAAATATAGACGACACCACAGTATCAATTTTTCGACGTGAATGCGTTTTATATTTCGCGTTGTTTTTTTGGTGTATTCAAGCTATTCGTGTTTTAGAAATTTACCGCATTCTAGGTTGATATTTTAAGTTTAATATCCTGATATACACAATTTAACTAGGACCTCCTACTCTCTAGGGTGACAACCGATCAGGATACTTCCCCAAGGAGTGCGTACGCGAGGAACCAGAGTGTATCGGCGCACTTGACTGATGTCAGCTTTGCCTCGCCGAGCGCGAGCTGCATTTCTCGTCGCCGCGGCCGCCCGCGCCCAACGACGACCCAGACGACAACGATACCGCCGACCTCGTTTAAGAAACTGGTCCTTTTGTACCATAACCATGGCAGGAACGAAGAATACACTCCGCCTGAATACTTCTTAAAGATGTGTTCGGTGTAATTCCAAAAGTATCCAATTCGTCGGTGGTAAATAAATGGTCCTTCCACCTTTTTTGAAGGTATGAGGAAAAATAGAGGATGGGTGCTCCATTCACCCTTCGAACTTCGTGTATGGGATATGGACTTTAAAACATTTTACAATATGTTTAAAGTGTTTATTTCCTACTGCGTGGTATATTTCTGTGTTAAAATGGATGTAATATAATTATAGTAAAATTAGTTTGAATTACAAACGAGAAACTCTTTTAGACATCATATGAATTTTTAAAGGAGGCGTTTTAGCTGTTATGTAAAGAAATTATTGTTAGATTAATGAGTGTTATGGCGTATATACGGAGGACGAGCGACGATGATATATTTTCATATCGGTGTTTAAAGATGGGTAAACTATAGCAAATAAGGTTGTATGGACTTGCAACGAATTGCCGAGTCAAGGTGACCCCTATTAAAGGTAAATAAAGACGCAAAACTCCATATGTGTCTAGAAGTCAGTGTAAATAAATATAGGTAAAAGAATATTATTACGTAAAAAAATATCTTTAAAAAATGGTCCTTTTGCCTCGTAATGTCAACTTTCAATACAAATACGTCTAAATAAATAATATTATAATTATATGTTTAAAAGAGTACCGCATTTAATATTTTAAACTAAAAACAGTTTAATTAATATAATACTATTTTATCATAATATATCTTTGAAAAAATTAAACATGTTTTGCCTAAAATACAAACAACATTTGTAGCTCAATGTGTAACTAGTGGATCATTTCCTATTCATTGGTTAATAATTGCAGAACCAGATAAATAGACGTTTCTTAGGCCTAAGGACATATTGATGAAGTCTGTTCAACAAACATATAGCCAGGGATAACATTTAAATTCCTTGGAGTTTATTAACAACTAGCTGACCTGGCGAACTTCGTATCGCCATAATTAATATCATGAAATAAAAAAGAACTGTTAGATTTTTTTATTTTCTTTTATACAAACTTATTAGTGTATTAACTTATTCAGAAGGACCTAAGAAAGATTATTGATGCCCAATTAGATTCTTGAGCGGTGATCCAGCATTGGGATAATAAATGGCTTTATAATGACGATAAAGATTGTTATCTATTTCAAGTCAAGAAACTTTTTGAACAGACTTCATCTGTCACTGCTGTATAATGTGTGTGTTCACTTTTGTGAACATTTTATTTACAAAATGAAGCCGATTTACACGACATTTTATTGTGTACGGTTTTTAAATACTTCGCAATTACAAATTGGTCCTAAGGGACTTATTTTTAAGGTTTACTGCGGGCCGTAGGACGTAAAGCAAGAATATTCGTTTTAAGGACGATAATATTAATTTAATATGACAAAAATATTAAATGCTCTCAATTTAAAAATGTTTGAAAGTATAAAAAAAAACTAAATATAAATTAAACGATCGCGTTCCAAAATTGATATTACTTATTTGAGCGTTTTATTATTATTAAGGATTGGTTGTAAATGTAATCGAGACAAATCTCTAGTCGTGTGAATGGGGCTTTACGAAGTAATCTCACTTCGGTGATAATATATTTGTGTAATATACATGTTCATTGTAATTGATTATAAAAATATTCGTGTAAAATTAAAAAAAAAACGACTAAACACTTATCGTATCGAGAAATCCTAAATACATTTTGACAAAAATATGTGAGAAAAGTGTATTATATACGTATAAAATTTTTTAATGAGGTAAAAGAGACGAGATGTGCGCTCAAAGACTGTAAGCGACCGGTCGCGTCATCCAGTCATATATTTTTAAAAGAAAATAAATAAGCACTAAAAAGTTCTGCAGTAAAGTTTTCATCTAAATTGATCTTCATAATTGTACCGCAACCTCAAAAATATAATATTAAAAACAGTTTCGAGAATAGCAAATGTATGTTAAAAAGTTACACACTGTATACATTTTTGAGGTTGAGTGTACGTATTAAAAATTAGCTCTCTTCACAGTTGGCACTTGGCAATGTTTTAATGGTGCGTATTGATGCTTTAATGTAGATATATTGTAGGTTTGTGTGCCACTATGGTACTTTGTCGGATTGAGTGTACGTTTTAGTACGTTGTTTGATAAAGAAAACTCAAACACTTACAATAAAATTATCTAATAAGCTTGTCTTTTGAAAAACAAAGCTATAAAGTTAGCGAATGAATCTCTTAGAAAAACGTACGAAAACGTACACTCGGGATTGTTGTTATATTTCATGTCATTGTCATATTCACGAGGTCATAGAATATATTTACTGATTTTTTTTTTCAGTTCAAGAGTGACTTAGTCCTACCCACCATGACGGAAACTAATGCTCAAAACATGTATTAACATTTATGTTAGTAATTATACTGTTCGATAAGACTTACTATTGAAGTATTGTCACCTCAATAACGCCATAATTTATTCGCAATATTTTAAACGTAATCATTTATTATTTTCAAGGCTTTGTAGGTTTCATAAGTCAGACATTTAGCCCAAAAGTATCCCAATTATCGTTTTAATGACATCTAAATTTCAAAGACGAGGCAAAAAGCTGGATTCACTGCCAAAGTTCAGCAAGACTACGTAAGCCTGTTTGTGGTAAGTGTCACATAATACAATTCATACTACAATATTCCCTAAGTGAGCAAATTCTTTGAAATATTTACAATAAAAAATGTTATTAATTCATATTTTGGGCTATTGTCGGTACTTATATTCTTCTGCTAATGATCGTCATAAAAGTACGCCAGTTACATTTTACCTCAATGTCACCGTTCTGTCTACATTCCAACGCCTAGTATTATTTTTCTTTACTGTTAACAATTCGTGCACAATTTCAGGTCACACTGTCATTTAGTCATTAATCTAGTAAATAATCCTGCAAGTCATCTATTAGCTCTCATTCGACGTCTATTTCGAAAGTAAAAATTATTAGGTACCTTAACATTTTTGTCTTCATACAATCTAAATATTACGGAATACTTTAATTATACATTATTTATTTTTGTTCCTAACTAAGCAAGCAGTGTCTTCCTAAATATTCAGGGTTATTGAAACAACCTGCAAACTTCTCGCTGTTCGCTATATTATTTTTAAACTGATGGCAATTTTTATTTTCATTGATAAACAATTGCAAGAAAAACAAGTCTCCATACAAATTAACCAAACATAATTATGTTTATTGAAATGTTTTATTTGTTTATAAAACCAGTACTTTACTAAAAAAATTGTGGGTACTATTAAACAACCTAGTAAATACCAAACAAATTCAATGCTAGACGCTTCTTATCAGGCATCCACATATCACGAACATTACAAATTAGTTCTAATATTACACGAACTTTACTTTGACAAATAAGGAAAATCATAAAAATATTACCGATTAAGAATATAAATTAATAAATAATTAAACATAATCGACATAATTATAGCGAACACAAAAGGTTCTCGTTTACCGTTTTAAAAAATAAGACTAGTGATTAATTATTATCCTTGTTATCTAAATTTCTAATACATAGATGAATCTTAAATATTGACATGATTTTTTGTAGTTATTTACTAAATACATAATTAAATTTAACAATTATGAAATCAAATGAAGTTTATCATGCATACATATAAATATATAGCTCACAATGCGTTCTAGCTACGGCTGCTGCCTTCAAAACATTTATATTTAAATAAAAAGTTTTTATTCTACACAGTTCTAGCCATAAAAAGAGTTTACTATAGACGCTTCCTCTATCCTTGAACTTACTTCCAAGACTGTAGAATGTCTCAAATAGAGTTCGAATCGAGTTTAATGTTTAATCCTCCATTTCTATCGATTCCTTGTCTCCTTGTAAATATTGTTAATTTATTGTTGTAATTGTAAAAAAATAAATGTAATTAGTAGACTATCATTAAGTTGTCATGCACAATGAATGTTATCCTTCCACGTTGTAGGTAAGTGTATAGTATAAGTATGAATGTGTAAAAAATAACAATATAAAAAACGTGGAAGTTGCAATATATTGTAACTCTAGTATACCTATAGGTATAGGTAGGTAGGTATCTTTATTATATTACTTTTGTTAACTCAACAAACGGGATATCAGTTTGGTAGAATCTAAGCCCATTTTATTATTTACAATTTTATCTTATTATTATTTTTTATGATAATGCATTTTGTGCATTATACTACCTTAATACATTTACTAGGTAAAATTAAATTTACATTTATTTCTAAAATGTAAATAAAATTATATGTATTTTATCTTTTAAGTATGTTATAAGCCACTTCCATCGCGTCATAATAAATCATATAAAAGTAAATATCTAAATGGATTATTTAAATGTTACTTAGATAAATACTAGTGCCACTTAATAAAAATAACTGTTTAAATAATATGCGTAAATATAATCCTCAATATAACCACATTATAAACACTGCTTTATAACAATGTTGTGAAGAAAAAATATATATTGATTAAAATGAAAAGTAGTTTATCTTGTCCATGGCGACAGGGTGCCTCATATTGTTACGTAAAACATTATATTATACAAAAAATATATAAAAGAATATGGTTGTTGTAAAGTAATAGATATATATTTTTTCTATTTAGTTGGCGAGCCCGGGGCGGCGTGACGACTGTTTCACGACAGCAATGGATAGATAGATCAATATTTAAAATAATTATTTGCATTTTATTTGTTTGAAAAAAAAAACTGATTTGGTAGTTAAAAGCTTCATCCAAAATGGAATCAATTTTTGAAATAAATAATTATATGTACGATTCAACAATATAACAAATAACCCAACTACATATTTAAGTATATTTGTAATAATTTCGTTAGTACTAATAGAGAGTAGGTTTTAATGAACTCTTCTTCAAAACTATCACTAATATTATGATTCGTGCCAAAATATTTTAATTGCAAGCAAAACATGATCTCTGTAATATAAACGCCGATACAATTCAATTATGTACGTTGTTGGTACACTAGATAATTATAATAATTTACCACTGATGTTCTAAATAGAAACTATATACCTACATTACCTATATTATTTTTAGTGATCAAAATACTTCGTGTTAACTACTTATTTGCACCAATTGACCGGTTATATATTTTTTTATATAGGATGCTCGTTTACTGTAACTATTATGATATTATTCTAAACCTCTGTTACATATATCAGTCTTAACTTCTTATTAAAACAAATTTGACCAAAATCTAAATCCTAATTGATAACGTATGGTGTTTTGGCAAACACACTAATATTTTCACCATGTTTTTTATTGAAATTAAGTTTAAAAATAAACTCTGGGACAGGAATTGCTAGAGCTGCAGTTAATTGGTGCGAGTAAGCTTTGCTTACCATAAAATCGAATACTAAAACACTAACACAGTGCATAGTAATAAGAATATCATATTTAAAACTAAACTGTTTTCAATTAAATACAGCCTAAAAGAACTCGGTTTCCGTATTCGCTTTTATAGTTACGAAAGTTCAGCTATTTGAAATTGTGTTATTAGTACAAATGTTTGCCTTTTCTCAAGGGCGGATCCAGGGGGAACTGAGAGTCTCGAACTCCAGACCCCCTACGTGTGACCCCCTGTCGCCCCAAATTAATTCTGGGTCTCTTTACTCCTCTTATTTTTGAGGAGTAAAGAGAGTAGTCTTAAATTAATAGTTAGTCCCCCATTGGATAATGTCATGTCTGATAAACATAAACCAGATTAAAGCTATCGATTTCTCTTTCTAGGAAAGGATTGAGCTATATCGCATAGATAGCGCCGCTACTCTTCTCCTTCTCCCACAGTTCATACTACGGGCTAACCATTAGAATGCTCTTTGACAATGCAATGATTTTATTTTTTGTGAGAGTCGTCTCTATGTTGATTTTATATTTCCGAAGTGGTAATCCTTACTTACCTTGACATTTAACAAAAATGGGTTTTGTAGCATCCAGTAATCATTATCTATATGATATTACATTTCATCTTTATTGTATAAAATGCATGTCAAACAAGCAAACAGCAGAATTTGTTTTTTGATGTCAGAATAAGCTTTAAATGGTATTTATTTCTCGAGCTTTTTATAAAGACACTTTTCAAATATTTTTTTAGTATCCCTTACTAGAATCACCATTTACGTAAGTTTACGTATTATGAAGGTATTATGTATGTTAATACCATCCCATGGTAATAACTGATAACATATCTATCATACTATAAATGTTAAAGTTAAACTAGGATAATTTGTATCCAAGTGGACCCAATTGTGATCGTGATCTAGAAGACAGTAGTGAGCAGCAGTGTCATTGTCAAGAATGCATCGTGACATCGTAAATAAGGATTATCATAATATTCCCGAATGTTATGAGATAATTGTAATTTATAACTCCTGGTTTCTAAAGGTTTATTCAAATTTCAAATGAGTTAAAACTGTTGTCAACTATACCTTTGCTTGATTAATTTAAAAACTTGACAGCTATGAACTGATAAGCGATTTGAATACTTACCCTTTTAGAAACTGGGCCTAAGTCTACGAATAAATAATACTCAGGAAATGTAACTGCGTTAAGAAAATGACCCAACAAAAGTTGTGTCCAAGTAGGCGGGGCTTTAAAATTGTGTCCAGCGCGCCATCAGTCGGACATTTTCCTTGCAAGCGAGCATATGTCAAAGGTTTTAGCTTAATATCATTGTGAATCATGATGCCATCATATGTTGTGAAGTGGTGCAGGAAACATACAAGATTAAAATGTCCAGAGATCACTTTTCACTTGTAAGTAGTAGCTTAATTATAAATATATTCAAAGTTGTTCAAATACGTTATCAAAACGAGATGGTCAATATTATGCAAAATGAAGTCAGTCAATTTTTTACCTAATTTAGAAAGTATTTTTTCTAGATGAAATCGGTAAATTTAGATATTTTTATAAGACTAATGTATTTTATTTGTACCCCACTTTATAGTTCAGTTCAGTTATGTCCATCCTAAGGTTGCCTGGAAGAGATTGCAGATAGCGATAAGGCCACCAATTGTATATTCTTTTATTTTCAAATGTGTTTTATATTTTTTTTTCTGGTGTAGGTACAATAAAGTATAAATAAGTATAAGTATAAGTATTTTGTGTTTTTTTAGTTTCCTAGCTGCAGTTCAATTAGAAAGACGAGAGTATGACTGGATGCCTGTGAAAACTACCAGAGTATGCTCCATGCATTTTGATGAAAAATATTTTTACAAATCATTAAAGGGATATACCATGTTACACAAAACTGCAGTACCAGTTTGTACAAATATCCACATACAAATGAAGTACCAGGTCAACAGAAGCCTTAAAGGAACCTGGTGACCTATTGCCAAGGTTATGATCAGAGCAAACAAACGACTGAATTGAATACACTAACACTATTTCAACGTTCCAACAATAGATGAAGTCGCAATTCTTGTTGGCAAACCATCGGCTTTGTTCGTTTTAGCACCATACAACAAAACTAAAAAGTACCCAATCTAAGCCTTTTTAGTAACCGACGAAAAATATCTACGCGGGGGGTCCAGAATCATGTACTGAATTCATGGTAAGCGGTTGTGCGTCGATGTCCCTTCCACCCTGTATTAATATAGTATAATTTAAAAAAATCACAGTAGTATAAAATATTTAATATAATTATAATATTGTTTTATTATTGACTTGGTCCGAGCTACTTATTGCATAATATCGTCCACGCCATTTTGACTCAGATGTCATAACAGACATTACAGCACGCGCGCGAACCAATCCCTGTTTTCTCTGAATTTAAACCAATCACCAAGCATGTCTATTTGAGACATCGCAAGTGATTCGAATTATGAATCGTCGTCATTTGGTTTGAAGTAGGTCCACTTTTTGAGCGGAATTTGTTCTGAGTTACGCTTCCTGAGTATTATTTATTCGTAGGCCTAAGTATAGTTTAATAGCAAATTTGTGTTTAAATGTCTGCATGCATGGAAAGTTGGTGCTAACAAATTGATTTTGTGTTCATTTATTATGTTCCCAGTGGTCAGCGAGTGCGCGTGCGCCGCCTTTGCGTTAGTAATAAATTGTATTTTGATATTATTTATGTTCACGTTTGTAAATATACAGAAACAGCATATCCATTGTTCTGTAGTTAGGTAAGATACTCCACAAATAAACACACTGTTGGAGAAATTTATTTGTTTTATTAGACAACGTTAAATATAGTTTGTATAAAAATATAATATACCTACCTACAATCATTCTTATTTAAATCACATTCTTTAACAAACAGACAAGCTCTATTTAAGCTATAAATAATGAAATTATTAAGTAAAGAGAAATCTTGGTCCCTGGGTAGTCAAAATTGAGTACAAAACCATAAAAATAAGGGATATAAAAAACTGGAATCTGGTTATAAGAATCTGATTCTATAGCTTAGAAATCAGATAGTTCCATATTTTTTATATTGATAACTTCCGTTAGAGGAAGTGATTATAAAATATTATCGTAAATCTGTACAAATTATTACGGAACTATCACTTTAATTAAGTAGGAGCACAAATAGTATGCTGAGCCATCGCGATTTGGTATAAAATTATATAACACATTCACATTCTAGAGAACTGCTGCAAATGTCCAAAAAAACTATTGTCAATTCATTTTCTTGATGTCTAAATGCATGATTTTTTTATGATCTATAGATCTGGTACTGGTACTGTAAACATAATATTGTACATGTTGTGTACAACATTATGTTTACAGTACCAGTACACGTAGTTATTTTACGTCGCATTTTAACAGAGGTCAGGTAATGAAACCTGGTATCTTTGAGACATGGGTGATCCATAGTTACATAGTCTTTAAGTCTAAGATACATATAACGAATAGATACTGAAAAGTTATTTGAATAGCCAATGCCAGCGAAACTTTGGGAAAACCGCTAGCCGACTAACCAACAGTAGTTGCTCGTGATATAAGTGCGTGACCTAGCAGTTACGCATAATCGATGACATTTAGCACAAATGAGACCAATTACCTACTTTAAATCGGGAGTGCTGCTGCCTAAATACGTCCTCAGGTCAGTGACAGTAGACTTGATCAGTTTCGCTGGGATGGTCGGCCGGTTGAGGCGCTTGTACGCAGCGTACCGGTGGCAGCCACCAAAGCTGTAGTAGTAGTCGCCTCCCTCAGTTCCCTTGATCCAGAGAATGTCTATTGGAGGCACGTTACCCACTTCTTCTTCTTTCTGTAAAACATTTAGGAATTTCTTATTGTCATTTATACCTTGAGCTCTGATTTGATTGCGGTGATAGCCACGTGATATGACCATTGAACTGCCAAGTCAAAGATCTCGAGTTCGAATCCAAGGCACGCACTTCTGAACGTTGAATAATCATGCGCTTAAACGGTGAAGGAAAAAAATGTGAGAAAACCTGCATGCCTGAGAGATTTTCTCGTCGGCGTGTGAAGTCTGCCAAGTCGCAACCCTTCTTCTGAGAGGAGACTCGTGCCTAATTGTTGGATGTACTAACCTAATGGTTTGATTATGATAAAACATGGAGCCCGAAGAGATGACTGCTTGGCACGTTGTTGATAATTTATGTTAAAAAATTATACAAAATAAGTTGAGAATATAAAAAAATATAGGTAAGTAGATAATATTTTAATCGATTAAAGATCACTTGGTGAATGCATAATCATTAGCCACCTCTAGAAAGTGCCTACATAAATTACATCGACCTTTTAACCTTAATACAATAAAACAAAAGAATAATATTTACACTTGTTATCCTACTTATCAGTGTTATTATTAGGTAAGTTAATTACTCTACCTAAGTAAGTTTTTTTGTGTAAATGAGTATTTGCATTTTGGTAGGTACAAAATGCCAATACTTATACTTAGGTAACTTATCCTTAACTATCGGGACTTACCAATTCAATACTACCCAACTATTTCATTTGTTAATGTGTAAAGTATAGCGCAGGATCGGGGAGCGACTTATGCAAAGAGTAAGCCTAAGACTGTGTACTGCGATTGCATAAAACGGATCTTATTTACATGGTAGTCATAGTTATCGTATCTGCGCACTATACCTACCTACTTATATTTTCGATACATGGAATTTAATAGCTTCGCCGTGTAAACTGCCGGGAAAAACCACGACGCGAAACTGTTTTTTCAAAACGTGGAGCAGAAAGTTTGCAATATCAGTTTACTTGTAAGTACATAAACAAGAAAAAAAATTAAACAATGCTTATTTCATTGTAAGCAACTAGGGACCCATCGTGCCTACTTGTGGCATTCCATAGGAAAAAATACTTGTCTAGAAAGCCTGTTGAACTTGACACTTAACTGTTGGGGCTAACTACCTTCTATGTTCATAACTATTCTAGGTTATCTGACCGGCTTAGCGATTATTGATTGGCAGTGGCCTCCTCTGTGATCACCATTATTATATGGATTAATGCAAAGCGGTTAAAAAAATCATAGTGGTTGCACTTTGAACAAAACCTTATGTATCAAACCTTTAACTAGGTAGGTAAGTACTTACTGAACATAACGATATAATCATAATAAAGGCCATTCAATAAAAAATTAGGGGAAAAATAAATGCTTATCACATAACAGGACCTTCAAATATCAGTAGGTAGGTACCTCCAAAACCTCTTGAACAAAATTATTGAAAGCATTAATTCAAGCCCTCTTAAATCATTAGTTCAATTGTGGTTCTAAGCGTGACTGCTACGCTAGAGGTCCTGAGTTCGATCCCGCGCAGGTCGCGCAGTGTTATAAGGTTTTTCTATGAAATTCTCAGTAGCAGCTCAGAGTCTGGATTTGTGCCCAGTTAATGGCAATAGGCTCGCCCCCTATTACATGGGACCTAAACATACCGGCGAAATGTGGGTGTACATTAGTACACCTCTGCCTAACTCTTCGGGGAATACAGGCGCGATGGTATGTTATGTTTATGTTATGTAAATTATTCAAATGCAACAAGGTATTTTTCTTACCTGTATCGTGTCCATCAGCGACAAAACTTTCTCCTCGGTGAGTTCCGGTATGAAAGGCCTGATGATCACCGACATGGGCACATCGTGAACTTCCTCCTTGTAAGCGCTGTGCACACTCGCCATCCTTGATGCTATGACCGACAGTAACAGTAATGACCTTACGAGTAAATACATTTCAATTATTTTTTAGATCAACTGTTCAACTAAATACACTCTTGTATGAGACTCGTCATAAGTAGTTTTTTTATCGGATTATTCGATAATCATTTGCGATTGGTCTGTTTAGGGTTTAGATACTGGGTACCTACTTAGATATTAGACAGAGAACACGGTGTTTCATGTCTTCTAAGATCACCAATATTGAATTGAAATTATAATAAGTTACGTATTGATTTAAAAAGTAAATATGATTGCATTAATTTATAAGACTATGACCTTACGCTATAACAGCATGACGTAGGTTTGATATTTAAAGCAAGAGAGTAATTTTCAAAATATGTAGAGGTGGATGATTGAAACGTTGTTTTCCTTCTAATGGTTAGTTAAACTCTGGTAAGACAGTACTTACAAAACTTCCCGGGACTTGTTTAAAAATAATCATGACATTATTTTGTAAATCGTAATATCGGTTATTGTAAAATTCGCATGTCACGATGAAGGAATTGATCTAAGTTTTTCAACAACCTATTCAATATTATGTATACTGACACCAAAATGTATATAGAATATAAGTTGTTCATTGCTGCATTTCTGTATCCCTCACACACTTAACTAAATAAATAATACTTACGATTTGTAGCAGAAACTGAGGCAGTTAAATGAAGAAACGATTTCAACATAACACAAATATATTACGTTAGTTGAGTGACTCGGCTGACAATTCGCGCGATACTAACTCATGATGCTTGCGACGACGACGCGGGACGGCGCCCACCTGATTCACACTCTATGCCAAGGTCAGCCACGGTCTGATAAAAATAAACACAAACAAAAAGTATTTACATTAAATTTACGTTATCAATATGATAAACACTCAGATCAAATAAAAAGTTAAGATGGAACTTTGCGAACAAATAAGTGAGGCCGGTTAAAACTACGCCTTGCCGTGTTCAAACACGCACACACGCACGTGATACCTTAATGAGGTTTTGATAGACGTGCAGCGATAACTCGACTCTGCTCGACTGACAAGATAAGGCGTACTTTCGGTATACGTGTGTGCGTGTTATTGTGTTTGTACACGTACCTACACGGCAAGCCGTAGTTTTAGCCGGCCTCACTTCTTTGTTCGCAAAGTTCCATCTTAACTTCTTATTTGATCTGAGGATAAACAGTAGATTTTTATTATGTATCACTCTAGGATAGAGCATTGGTCGATAAGCCGTTATCGGTCCTTTTGTAGGTATTCATGAGCCTCCTTTGTACGAGCCACCTTTGTAGGTGCATTTACCGAAAGACATGTCGACATAAAATATGTATATGCAAATTGCATTTACCACAATAAAGCAGTAAGTAGTTTTAGGGTTCCGTACCCGAAGGGTAAAAACGGGACCCTATTACTAAGACTCCGCTTTCCGTTTATATGTCTGTCCGTCTGCCACCAGGCTTTATCTCATAAACCGTAATAGTAGACAGTTGAAATTTTCACAGATGATGTATTTCTGTTGCCGCTATAGTATATGTATACTAAAAAAAGGAATAAAATATTTAAGGAGGCTCCCATACAACAAACGTGATATTTTTGCTCGATATTGATAACGACAACAGGTAGACTTGAAATATTCACAGACTATTTGGTTATATATTTATTTTAAAAATACATAATTATAAAGTTGAATATAAAGTGAAGGAAAAATACGACTACGGGCAGGATTCGAACCTGCGTCTTTTGGTTAGGTACACCCACGGAAGAGATAAATAAGGTTGGAAAGGCCCTAGCTGCTATTTTGTTCTAGGACCAGTGTCGCCGCTTTACTCCCACTACTTCAATTCTCAAACATACGCAACATTATCTTTACAAGTTTTTCGCACACAATCAAATCACACACACATAAAGCGGTGGGCAGCAATTTGTTCACACACTAGCACCAAGCTCCCGTATGCATAAGACACACACTCGCAACAAGCATACGCTAGTGCTTGAAAAGCTGATATTTTTTATCGATAAATACTGTCCGTTATTATTTTTTTAAATCAAGAACTATTTTTATTTAATATTAATTAATTTAAAAGAAACTATGTCCTTGAAACAAAACGTTATCATTAAGCAATTGGGGGAAATGTAACATAACATAATAGAGTTATAACATAACATTATTATAATTAATTGCATGTATAATATGTCGAATAGAATCAAATATTAAAACTTAAATAAAATAGTAGGTATAGTATTTGACTTAGATTTGACTAGACTATATTGTATCTATTCAGTATTAAAATCGAAGTAAAATAAAATGGTCTACGCCGCTTCATCTTCATTCATTCAATGATTCATATAATATAAAATACATCTAACTAAAAATATACTCTCATCAATTAAATATTTAATATTTCAAAAATAATCTTTGTCAAACGTAAATATAGTTGAGAATTCTATCGATGCTTTTATTTAACTACACGGTCACCTCGATATCGATAGATGTACGCCGTGCATCACTCACGGCCAACCCCGGCAAACGACGAACAACGGCTATGGTTGAAGAGTAGAGAACGCAATGCATGCAGTACATTGCAAGCGGACTACGACATCGTGTTGATTAAGCGAGAACACATCGGGCAATGTATTTTATTTGTAACTTGTTGCAATAATATGATTGATGTTTGGAATTTCATAGTGATCAGTATATTTTTATGTTTTTACCAATTATTTTGCAATTAAATGCTATTTTTGACTTACAGATGGAAAGATATACCTCCTCGCTATATACTGGTGGTCTGACATTCTGTCTATTACGTAAGAATAACACAACACGGCAGTTTAAAGCGGAGCTCTGTTCTCTGAAGTAGTCATAAGCACACTAAACGCGGCGAATGTATGATACGGGCGAGTTATGATTTTCTAATCAAGACTGTGGCGCGCCTGCCCCGCCCACATGGCCATTCCAATCTTCTTTATCTCTTCCGTGGGTACACCAGACGCTATGAGCGCTAAGCCACCTTAGCGGTCAGCGGAATTCGGGGAATACAGGCGTAAGTTTACTTATGTTATATTATAACACTACACTATAGTTTCGGTGCCGTATTATTTCTTACCTACTAAAATAATATAGGTATATGGATATTTAAATTTTCATTGTCATTGCATCGAATATTTTAAAAGCACTTTCATGCAAGTCAATTCCCCGCAGACTTAGTTGTCTTCGTGTTCACAATGAACAACCATTGCATTGCATTTTTACAACTTGTAAGTGAGCAAGATTTGGCGACGAGGGACATGTATTGTGGTCAGTCCCATAGAGTAACTTATATGGTCAGTCCAAATTGTTACGTGACGGACAAAAGTGCTTGCACTTTTCAATTAATCGAGCCGTATTCGGTAAATCAGTACTACTTATATTCAACTCTTAGATAATAATAATAATTAAATGTCACCGGAAAATGCTCAATTATATTCTCAATTTAACTTCGTACTTGTTTGGTTCTAGTGTCGAAATAAAGTAACATATTATAAACCTTAATTTCATTAAAAGTTTTTTTTTTTTAATTGGCACAGTTGTCTATACTGCTAATCCAATAATTATAAATACTTCGGTATATTTATAAATTTATAATCTATCATTTGTTCTTGGTAATATCATCGCAAAACTACTAGATAACCCGAAAATATACATATTACACGATTGTTTTGAAAACAACGAAATTAACCTTTTATACGCCGATCGTAATTAGCATGTAATTACGATAATCATTTGTAAGAACAATGTCATTTGATAAATACATGTTTTGTAAAAAATATACGAAATTCTTTTCAACAACTATACACATACCGCATTATCAGCAGTAGATAGATATACGTATATATATATATATAACGGTGAAATAATATCTTCATAAATAAAACAACTCGTTTAACTACACAAAAATGTATTTAGTCAATCTGATGGTCGCAATAACATTGAACTCGTCGTCGTATACATGTGTGTGCCGCCCCGCCCCGTCTATGGGAACTATATTAACATTACTTCATAACCATTATAATAAATAATTTATTGTGAACGCGTTAGAAAGGTGCGATCGGTGGCGGCACGAGAAATTACAATGTTCCACAGCGATAAAACATCAATTAAATTTTCGTTTCTTTTTATCTCGTATACTGTTTCAGATATTTTGTTTTAGAACACATTAACTTAACACTAGCAATTTTTTTTCATATCCAAACTATCACTAGGTGGAACTAATTTTAAGTTACAATCGTAAGATAATGTAATGCTTCGATGAAAATGTACGACGAAATAAAATAACATTCAACTTACTGCTAACAAGTAAAATAAATTGTGCTAACAACATTTTAGCACCACAATAATTAAAATATTTTGTTCTGATATTCACAACTCCTGTCGCCGTGGCACCAGAGGCGAATTTATCTGTAGCTGGCCGTTAATTTAGCCATCGAAGTATTGACTAACTGATGCAACAGTTATCATTGCATTGATTTTTAAATGTCGTTTTTGGCCTGTACCCAAGTTCAGCTCTGTATAAATAAAAAATAACTTGTAAATAATTAAAACAGACTGGCATTTTCAACCGATTTCACATTTAGATCAGCTTGGGCCAAGTTGTGTGCGCGTAAATAACACAACCATTGCTAATAAAATATTAAAATTGCACACAAAATATGCGTTCGCACAAATGCAAACTAACTTTGAATCAACAATACCTACTTTCCGACATTCTGTCATAGTTCATTAGTCAATCAAATTATTGTCCACTAGTGAACAGCAAAAATATAACTTAAATTTATTTGTGCTCGCTCAACAAATACCGATTCCAGCAGTAATAAATGTATATAAAAATATTATATTTTTAATTAATTGCGTATACATAAGTGTAAAGTGCAGTTCACGTGCGCGTCATTATACCACATTACCTGTACCTAATACATAATAATCGTGATAATTTTATAAATATAAAAAGCGTGTATAATATTATTGTTGCGAGCATAGACTGAGAACTACATTATAAATTATTAATAATTAACGTATACATTTCTTTTGTGCTAACGTCAATATTTTATAATGCGTGTGAAATATTGTATTAGTAGCTGTTGACTTTAGATAAGACTCTTATTTAAATGGGAAAGTTTCAAGTCTCAACATCGGCAGAATAATTTAGTGGTGTAATAAGAATTGGCGGCAAGCAGCATTGATTCAAAGTCGTGAAGTGCGCAGACGCACCACGTAGACACTAGTCAGCACAAAATATCTGAATACTTAAACACCTAATAATATAACACTAGATTCATCTTACAGCTATCGTATAATTATAACCACCGTAGAGTAAAAGATTATCAGAACGAATACAAACACGAGATCCCCGCCATATCGATGTGATGATTTACTTTTGTAAAAATTACTAATACTGCCAAAATAATTACTTTTCAAAAGAATAAATAAATAGAAATTTAAACAACTTCACTGGTTTAAAAACAATAATACTATAAAATAGTTGCCGTTGAATATTCATTTAATATTAAAATGACTATAATGTGTATAATTATAAAAATAAAATAATGTATGATATAATTGTTTAAACAAATACTGGGTACCAGTCGTATAGAGTTCGTAATACAAATAAAAATACATTTCATTACATTTCCTTCCAAAAATATCGCTAATAATATGTAGTCTAAGGTATATTGTGTAGTATACAATGTCCTATGTCTAAGGCTAGACGCGTGGTCACCGCGCGCCGCAGTAAGTAACCGGTCGTAAGTATTTAGTACCTGACCTACTTAACATAATAATAGTAATGTAAATGGCAATTCTGTGGAAGCTGCACAATTATGTGTCATACCCGTAACCTGAAACAATAAATACAGTATGCATTTGATTAGTTTACGTCGCTATACTTCTCTTGTCAATTCGACAAAGTGGTTGGCGGCAACACTTTTACATAGCTAAAAGAGCATTATACAAAACAAAATGAGAATAAACAACCAGTTTCCATTTCTTACGAAATTTACCTGAGGTACGGGTGCGGGTACGTGCCTACGGCGACAGATCCTGATGCATGGGGTCGTAGCCCATGGAGCCGTCGTAGCTGGGCTGCGGCTGGTCGTAGCCGGGCGCCGGCAGCGAGTAGCCCATGGAGTCCTGCGTGGGCGCCGGCGACATCATGGGAGTGGCCGTGCCCGACGCCGCGCCCATCGAGTACGGAGACGCGCCTGCAGCTGCGCGGGCGCATCACTCATGTATACGTGTATAACTAGTTGGGGGGGACTATCGGAGTGTGTGGACAGCTTTCATTTGATTTGAAGTAGGTGAAGCAGAACACCACTCCCATTTAAATGTAGAGAGTGGGTTTCGCATTAAAATAATTAAAAATGTATGTTTTCAACATATGAACGTAGATTAACCGATTTTTATAATAATAATTAAATGACAAATCGAAAACAATTAGTAAGTTATCGTTTTGTTTTTATAGTGACAATACATTTAAAAAAGTCTCAAAAAGGTTTATGAAAGATGGCCACAACACAGTTTGAACTGAGGTAATTCGAACAGAGATATATTTTCAAGTGTATCGTTATATTGACAGCGCTTAGCGCTTCAATGGCGTGTGTATGGCTACGTACGCACTGAGAGGCTTACTAAAATGAGCTTAAATTTCACGTGGCTATTCAGGAAGCAGGGGGTTCAATCGTAATATACTATCCACTTTTTTACAGACATAGCGTTTATAAGTCTTTAAAGCCTTTTTCCGCAATCGCCAGGCGAAATATTTAGTTCTAGCTAAGGTCCTCAACACACTTGCGTCTTCAGGTGTATGCTTTTATCAAAATAGCGTACACCAGTGAACGTGAGTGTGTTAAGCACCCAAGTGAGCCCTCAGTCAGTGCGAGTTAGCCTAGTTCAAGTTAAGTCTATAGTTTACTGTAATATGACGAAGCTCTGGCTGGCGGTGAGCTAGCATCGCGCCCCGCGCCAACCCAAGGCAAGTCTGTGTGCGAAAACGTATCTCTATGTAGCGCACTTGTTTCTTCCCAATGTGTACAATAGGCAATTAGTTGGATTAACCGAAGTAATATTATTTTGTATTAGTAAAAATCAAATGGGTGGACTATCCTTGATTAATATAACTATTTTCTTATGAGAATTAGAAGACAATTATGGGGAAACGGAAATCATACGATCCATATTAATGAACATAGTATGTTTGGAACATAAATAAAACACTATTTCATTTTCTATAGCTGGCCTGCGTCATCTATACAGGACAAAAGATTTCTGCTTTTGTCATTTTCAACTGTAGAAACAATTAGGCACTTATGGTAATGTATTCAAGTAGCCGGAGAAAAGAGCTATGCTCCTGCCAATCATGATTCTTACACTGTGCGTAAAAAACGTCTTATTTGTATTTCTTAGAAAGTTTTAATGACATCCCAAAGCAAGAAGCAGAATAATCTGGTTTCTGTCTGCTCTCTATGCTCCCATTCAATTGAACATTAAGTTAGTTGGTAGTGTTCAACTAGATTGGTCTCGAACCCATCTCCTGAACGGGAATTTTGTTGTTCTACCCACAATTTAATACTTTAAACTATGTACATACCGGCAGCTTTCTTGGCGGCGTACAAGTTGGCCTCCTCCTGTGCCTTGCCGATGTTCTTCTTGTAACGAATGCGTTTGTTGCCAAACCAATTGGACACCTGACGGAAATTTGTCAATCAGTAAAATGTTCATACATACATATTATCCAGCCTGTATTCTGTAAAGTATTTAGCAAAGGTGTACTGATGTAGTACACCCAAAGATCGCCGATATACCCCGGGGTGCCACTGACGACAAAACATTTTTTTTTTTTTAAACTTACTAGCAATGTGTGTCACATATTACTAGTAATCTTGTTGCAAACATCTATCTAACTCTCATAGAGTGAGTGGTATAGGTAACTGTTTGCGACATGTTTTGTCCTAAGAGGAAACGCGGGTGATATCACAAAACTAGTACACTGATGTAACATAGTAAGATTGGTTCATTTGTTAAAGCATAGTTGCAATGCAGTACGCAATGATGGCTACATTGCAGTGTTGCAGTGGCAATTAAAATTTGTTTTTTTGTTACCAAATTAACACCACACCTACACAGCATCACAAACACCGATTTTCAAAATTATTTTAATATTTAGTCACATAGAGACGAGTCAAAGATTCCGCTCTGGAACAGTAATTATTTTCATTGTTAAAACACTATGCACACAGGATGTCACAATGATTAAGTGTTCTCATTAAGTACAAATAAGATTAATGTTCAACTTCAAGTTGAAGTTATAAATTACCTAACTGTTTTAACTTGAATGAACTCTCGCTCGGTTCAAGACAATAGGGCTGTCACGCCTGTTGCGTTCGGCGGCGGCAAAGCGTGTCGTGTACCAGTAGGGTTGCCAATTCTATTTAATCAAATATTTTTTTTATTTTCCCTTTAAATAAAATATTTTTTTCTGAAATAGAGCTAATCAATAAAATGTTTCTGGACAACATAGAACAGAAGAAACATTCGGTTACTCAGATTTTTTATTTTATATGATTTCGAATATCGTTTCGTAGTATTTTTCTTTAGTTTTATTATATTATATTATCACTTTCCCAGACTTGGCAACCCCAAGTACCTGTGATACAGTAATGCCACACTTGCGGGCGAGCTCCTCCTTGACCTCCTCGCTGGGGTAGGGGTTGGCGAGATGCGAGTAGAAGTACTCATTCAGCAGCTCCAGCGCTTGCTTGGTGAAGTTGCGTCGCTTCCGGCGCGCGTCGAGGAAACTGCAAGGGGAAGTGACGTTACGGTACCTGGGACACAGTAATGCCGCACTTCCGCGCCAGCTCCTCTTTCGCCTCTTCGCTGGGGTAAGGGTTGGACAGGTGCGAGTAGAAATATTCATTGAGGATCTCCGAAGCTTGCTTGCTAAAGTTGCGGCGCTTTCGGCGCGCATCCAGGAAACTGCAAGCGGGAATTCGGTATTTTTCGGAATTTGTTTTTTTTTTTTTTTAGTTGAGACCATTTATTGGATTAAACAGTGGGAATTATTAAATTTTTTGGTTCAAGAACTAAACATGTAATACGAAAGAAAGACAAATGTTTTCAAATAACAATTATTGCTTGAACAGTTCTATTTGTTACGAATATTCCTTCACTTGCTTACTACTTAACGTAAATAGGATACAAAATACAACATTAGTTAGTAACAGTGTAATGTTATGTCACTGACCGTGAGCGCAGTATCATGACGGCCTCACAGGTGGACTGCTTCAGCTGCATCTGGATGGAGCTGAACTTCTTGTGGATGATCTGCACCATACGCTCAATTTCCTGTTGATATTCATGCTAATGTCATATCTATTTGCTGACAAGTCACTAAGCAAAAGCGATCAGAACCACAAAGGTTTTCTTTAACCAATATTTTTATTGGTTGATCTATAGACTTGCAGTCTTATGGGCTGATATTCTGCCCATAGACACTGTCAGGTTTGCAGAACAACAGTTTGCAAATGGCATCATTTTGCAATGATATTTACTATAATGTGGGTAAAACATAAAGACAGTTTTAAATAAATGTACATAACAGAAAAAGACAAAAACTTATTAATTTAAATACAGTCTTGAATAGAGAAAAAAGATTACGATTAGAAGTGTAACAAGTAATTTCTATTTATATCCATTTGTAAAAACCTGTTTTATTGAAACCACTTCATTTGATTTAGAAGCTTGTTAAGCGCAAGGGTTTGTTTAAGTTGGCACATGAAAAGAGTAGAATTAATTGGGACACTAGAAATAATTGGGGGAGGCCTCTGCCCAGCATAGCAGTGGGATAGTACTGTCCAACGAAAAAAAAATTCTCCTATATAATGTATTAGGATATACCTTAGGTGTGATGGGTCTGGTGCGGCTCTGCTCGCGAAGCAAGTTCATGACGTGGGTGGTGAACTCATTGCAAGCGTTCTCATACTTGTCAAGCTCCTGGTGGTAGATCTGGCGGATCTGGGCCAGCTTCGCGCGGTAGTCTGAGTGCTCGATCGCGTTATCTGTTTGTGAAGCATGCAAAACTTTATTAATTTGTTTCTTTTATCATTAGGGTTTGGTTACAGTTCCTCAACAAGAATCAAAGTCAATCAAGAAAGGAAGTAAATATCGAAAACTACAGAATCGGCTTGAGCTGGTTTAACCTTTTAACATAACAAGGTATTGAATGAGATACATCCCATGGTCCTAATACTGTTTAGTGTGGGATGTCGGTTACTGTTATATCTAATTGAACCCATAAAAATAGATTTGTTTTATATACAATGTCTGGTCATTTTACATTAATGTGGTTTCAGATGATAGAATCATGTGCGTGATAATTTACTCCCTTTTCTCAAACACAATTAGAGTAGAATAGTAATGTAGATTTCAAATTTTTATTATTTTTTAAACTCTATTATTTCACAGGAAAAACCTTTTAGATGACTTAAAAGTAAAAAAAAATAAAATCAAGTGTCAGAGAATCACAAATTTTTAAACTACAATGCTTATTTATACCAGTGTTCCCATACAAAATGTTTTTTCAAACATTTACCCCATTCACCAGCAGCAGCAGAGGCGGACGCCGCGGCGCCAGCACCTCCGCCCTTCTCGGGGCCAGCGACGCCCTCGGCTATCAGCATGTTGTCCAGTCGCATCAGTTGTGGGTCTGGAGGCTCCTCCTCTTGTGTGTTGCGAAGAGACAACACTGTTAAAAAAGTAAAGCTTTGTAGCTATTACTGTGTTCTATAGGTTCTAGGCATATATAATATGCCAAGCCTGGACAAAGTCTAGATAGTCTAGAACCCTAGTTCTTCATGACAACTGCACAGTTCAATTCAAATCAATTTTATTTAGCTGCACACAGGCAAATTATTGACATGAACTGATGATGTACAAATAAAATTAAATTATTTTTTGAAACCAAATCATTATGTATAAAATGTTGACATTTGACAAGAATAGTGATGGATGGAGGAATACCTATACTCCTCTATTACTCCATCATCTCCATCTATTACAACCTCTTTCTCAGCTGTAAAACTTAACAGTTTATTAATTCCCCAGTTTCTATATAATATAAGTAAGAGACATGTTTGTGTAAAAAAAATATTATTTTGTTAAAATGTGCCAATCACAAGAAACTAGGAATTGATGTAAAGGCGAGAATAGATTGTACTAGTTGTGAATCTTTTCATTTAATACCTACTCTTCAGTTTGAAACTTTTTTCTTGAAACATCACAAAATTTTATGAATATTTATTGTGCTCCGTAGTATGACAATGTTCTTGGAAATTAATCAGAGTTATTTTTATTTATGTGTATGTGAAGTTCTTAATTTATATGAGCTTTGCATCAAATATATGTATCTTTTTCAATGTTATTTATTTACCCACAGGACTTAGGACTTTACATATGCAATTGAGTGAATACCTCAGACCATTATGCTGCCAACCAGCAAATTTGATATAGGCGCTTTGCAGCAGAGCATTGATTATGTATATTATGTACCTACCTGCTTCATACTTGAATATATAAAGCTCACATAGTCTAGTCCTAGGATCAATGTTGTAAGTCTTTTGTTTTCAAACATTCTCTTCTTTCCAGAGAAACTAATGGTCACAGAGTAGCCTATGCATTTGTGCAAGAACCGTGAAACGAGACTGACTGAGCGACATAGCAGAAATACTTCCAAACTAACATTGATGATACATCAGCTGTGTTACTTTACCTGTTTTCTCTTTGATTTCACACAACACAGAAAATAGGGCAGGCTTCATTCTGTGACAGTTTAGCGTGTGTTTTCTCGCCTGCGCTTCATCAAGGCTTTGATCTGTGATATTCATGATCTGCTGCAATATCTCGCCAATATCTTGCTTGCGTGCTTCACCCTCGCCCGCGGCAGGCGCTCCTTCGCCGCCTGGCAAGCCGTAGCCCTGCGGCCCCATAAGCCCGCCGCTGTGCGCCATCATTCGATTTGGATCGTCCATTGCTCGTCCAACTCAATACATAAATACACCTAAACTTACACTAAGTACGTATACGGTTTTGTACGTTGTTGAAAGGGATATTTAGAAAAATAACTCGTTAAAAATACGACAATGCTACACGGGGCGCAAAGCTACAGCTTCACCCCTGTACACCGACCACAATCAGCAATAAAATGGCCGACTCCTTTGTGCTGTCAAATCTGAAATATTTGAAAAAGAAAACAAATAATTAAAACTATTCCTATCACGCTTCATCTCGCGATCATTTACGCAGTGATTTAAAGTGAGAAAGAGATAGTAAATAATTGGGTTGCCAGTGTTGCCACTTGCCAAGGATCAACTTTTCAAGTATTATGAGATTTCGATAAAATTCATAGAATTGTTTATTTTCGTTGAGTTTAAATGATATTTCATTTTTTTTTTAACTTCTAAAATGAAATTAAAAACCGTAGATGGTTAGCTTATCAGTCTACGTGCAAACCCAGTAGATTTTCGCCAAATCACTACAAATTGTTTCAATTCACTCTCCAGTTTGACAATGACAACTTTATAATCTTAATCTTATTTCATTTGCACTTGTTACGAATACATTTAGCCATTTCGTTTCGATGCTCAAAGTATTACAAAATTATTACCGGAACTAATCTAATGTCAAAGTGCCAACAAATGCCAAGTAAATGTCATGTCAAAATGTCAAAGTGATGGTGAATGTGAACTTCTTGAAACATTCGTGTCGAGCGTCGTGATTTCGTCATTTTTACCACGCGATCAAAAAGCTAATTACCGGCAGCCAGATGGCTTAAATATCGAAAGTAATATTCTCTACCTAGTTTAAATGAGAAACGTTGTAGCTTTAGCATACAAGTGCAGTAGTGTATTTAGTAAACAACTTCCCATCGTCTGCAGTCAAGTCAGACTATCCTATAGTCAGTGGGGTAGCAATAAGCTACACAGGAAGATCAAAATACCAAATCCTCAAAGAGAATTAATTATGGCTGATCCAAAAATTGAAGAAATCCTGGCGCCGCTGCGGGCAAGCGTCAAGGAACAAGGTGATTTAGTCAGGAAATTGAAAGGAGAAAAGGCCCCTGAAATTGACGTGAAGAAAGCCGTTGCTGAACTGAAGTCGAGGAAGAAAATCTTGGAAGACAAAGAACTTAGCCTTGCACCTACAGAAGAACTATTTGATCGTTCTAAAATGGAGGACCTAATCAAAAGGAGATTCTTCTATGACCAGTCATTTGCTATCTATGGTGGTATCACAGGCCAGTTTGATTTTGGGCCTATGGGATGTGCACTTAAGAGTAATATGATCCAGCTTTGGAGAAAATACTTTATCCTTCAAGAACAGATGTTGGAGGTAGACTGCTCAATCCTGACACCTGAACCAGTTCTCAAAGCTTCTGGTCATGTGGAACGCTTTGCAGACCTTATGACCAAAGATGTCAAGTCTGGGGAATGCTTCCGTTTAGACCATTTAATTAAGGCTCATCTAGAGAAGATAAAAAGTGAGAAAAATACTGCTGCAGCATTGAAAGCAGAGATTGAAGATATTCTAGTGAAACTAGATGGTATGACAGCTGATGAAATGTCAGCGTTGATGCAGAGGTTCCAGATGAAGTCGCCCATCAGTGGCAATGATCTCACTCCACCAATTGAGTTCAACCTGATGTTCAACACCCAAATTGGTCCCAGTGGATTAGTAAAAGGTTTCCTGAGACCTGAAACTGCTCAGGGTATATTTGTGAACTTCAAACGTCTTCTTGAATTCAACCAGGGTCGCTTGCCATTTGCCGCTGCTCAAATTGGTAACTCCTTTAGAAATGAAATTTCTCCTCGCTCTGGTCTTCTCAGAGTCAGAGAATTTACAATGTGTGAAATTGAGCACTTCTGTGACACTAAAGATCATCCCAAGTTTGAATCAGTACAGGGCACTCAGATGCTATTCTATTCAGCTGATAACCAGGAACAAGGTAAACCTGCTGAGATCATGACTATTGGAGATGCTGTCTCCAAAGGCATTGTTAACAATGAGACTTTAGGTTACTTCATGGCAAGAATTCACCTGTACATGTTGGCTGTTGGTATTGATCCTAAGAAGCTAAGGTTCAGACAACATATGGGCAATGAGATGGCTCACTACGCATGTGATTGCTGGGATGCAGAGTGTCTCACCAGCTATGGTTGGGTAGAATGTGTAGGATGTGCTGACAGGTCAGCTTATGACTTGACTCAACACACTAAAGCAACTGGCATCAGACTAGCTGCTGAAAAGAAACTGCCAGCACCCAAGCAGATAGAAGTTGTTGAAGCTGTGCCCAACAAAGCAGCCATTGGTAAAGAGTTCAAAAAAGATGCCAAAGCTATCAATGACGGACTAGCAGCATTGGACTCAGTGGCTTTGGATGATCTCCAATCAAAACTGGATACTAATGGAGAATACATACTCTCAACTCCTAATGGTGATTTCAAACTTACACCAAATATTGTGAGTGTTAAGAAGACACAGAAAACTGTTCATGTTGAGGAAATTATTCCCAGTGTGATTGAACCTTCATTTGGAATTGGTAGAATCCTGTATTCAATCTTGGAACATAACTTTAAAATGAGGGAGGGTGACGAACAGAGGACATACTTCTCATTACCAGCAACAGTTGCACCTATGAAATGTGCTGTTTTGCCGCTCAGTGGCAACTCTGAATTCCATCCATTTGTTAGAGAGTTGTCCCAAGGATTGACAAATGTGGATGTATCTCATAAAGTTGACGACTCTTCTGGCTCCATTGGTCGCCGCTACGCCAGAACTGATGAGCTGGGCGTACCATACGCCATTACTGTTGATTTTGACACCATAAAAGAACCCCACTCTGTTACATTGAGGGAAAGAGATAGCATGGGACAAGTAAGACTGCCACTGACTGATGTTCCTGCTGTTGTAAGGGATTTGTCTAACAGCAAGATCTCTTGGTCTAATGTTGAACAGAAATTCCCGAAGTTTGAACAACAGGAGGCAGTAAAAGGCGTTGCAGCATAGGCTGACGCAACTAGTGTGTACAGCTGCAAAGATCTAAATCATTTCCATTGAAGATGTATTTATTGTTAGCTCTAAGCTTGCCTATTGTTCTAAATCATTGACTATCTGGCTCTTATATTCAAGCAGTTATTTTTACAATGGAATAAATTAACTGAAATATTGAAAACATGGTTTTTCTTTATATTTGATTACGCAATGTCATAATCAAGAACGCTTCACTAATCATTATTGTGCAACAATTACATACACAATCACATTACGAGACAGGCAATTGTGTAAATGTACGAAACAAATACATACTAACATTGTACAAATGACTACGCTTTGCATACGAATGCATTTTGTAAGATTACAATGCCGTTTCATACCATTCGTAATTATTAAGACTACCGCTTACTTTCGCAGATGTAGTAAGTCTATGTATCCAAGTAAAGCTGTATGGTCCAATACTAATTTCCGAATGGATCAAACCTTACTCAACAGGCACACCGTTTAACTTGAGTTACATAAATTATGGTATTTATAGAAAGTCCCAGGAGAAGGGAAAGTAGTTAGTAAGAATAACATTCGGACCCATGGGATTTCTGTTTACATTTTCTTTCACCAGATTAGGTAAAAATAAAAGTGCGCTCAATAAAATTCAGAACATCATTATTATTCATTCATAAAGACAATAATTATAACCATCTATGTTTTGCTGATCATTATCTGTAACGGCGGTCTCTAGACCGCGACCGGTGTCGCTGCCGATCGCGCGACCGTGACTTCTCCCGGTGACGGTCGCGGCGGTCCCGTTCGCGACGGTCTCGGTCTCGATCACGATCGCCGCGTTCACGTTCCCTGTCGCGGTCGCGATCTCTGTCCCGGTCATCACGCCGCGTTCTGTCTTTCGTGTACCTGAAATATTATAATAGAAAATTAGGAGCGGCTGAGGTGAGATGAGGAGGCGATAAACACTTCATATTATTGACAACCATATGGGCACATTTAGAGAATAACTCGAAAAACCGGTCCTTCAAAACATAAAGTGGCTACTATCACTATACATTCAAACAAACATGTATAAGAAAATGTTTACTTTTGAAGATCACTGAAGAAATGGGTACTCAAGTGAAAAAAAAAAGTATTTACTTGTCTCCTTCGCCATAATCACGTCTGTCCCTGTCATCGTGCTCCCTTCGGTCGGCGTCCATCCTGCCAGGGTTGTAGGCGCCAGCACCGCCGGTTGTACTATTGCCGCCAGTGCTGCCTCCACTGCCGCGGTAGTTCGCTGGCGGCTTCGCAGCCGTTGACAGCCTGTTGTGCTCTGCTAACCTAGTATTATTCAATTGGGTTAATAAGATTTACTAGACACTATTGTCCTCATGCATTGTACAGATTCTTTGAAAAAACAAGTGCAGCTAAGAACTGGTTTGGCAATCCTGTAAGATGTGAATATTGTTTTCCTGTACATCCATAAAGCAGCAAGGCGGTATTGTTGACTGAAGTCTGCACAGGTATGCTAGAATCATTATGTTTTAAAAGTTATGATTACAGACCAACATAAACGCCAAAATGAGAAAGGTTTTAAATAGTTAACTATCAATGAGAAAGTTAATGTGTTTGTTACATTTTCACACTTAACCGGCTTTGACATAAAATTTGATATAGAGATAGATTGAGGAGGGACTATAAGAGTAAAATCATGAGCAAAAAATAATGAGAGAAAATTAGGATAATAAATTGTAACAAGTTACCTACTTCTGCTCAATCTGTTTCTGAATAGGCACTGGTATCCTTGGAAACAGTGTCGAGAACCAATCCAGCTTGATGAGCATCTGTCGCACCAGGGCTCCTATAGTCGAGGAGCCGCCTCCGCCTGCGCGAGGGTCTATCTCTTCCTCGTCATCTAAGTAGTCTGCATACCAGTCAAACAGGTCTGCCGGAGGCTGTGTGTATCTAATGTACATGAAACCTGCCGACAAATCATTTATGTAAATATCGTATAGCATTTAGTTTCTGAATATTGGAATGTTTCATTTCAGAAAACATGAAAATATAATAATAAAACAATTGTACACACGGCTACGCATCAAAGCTATACAAATTTAGTATAGGCTGACCTCGAATTATACGGAAAGTGTTTACAATGCAAGGTCAGTCTATACTGGATTTGTATAGCCTGATGTCTAGCCGTGTGTACATGGTTATTCAATGACTGAGATTTCACAGAATACTGCTAGTATAAATATTATACTCATACCTACCAAGTGCTCTGATGTAAGGAGAGTCAGAATGCTGGAGGAGGCCGTTGACTTGCTTGCGAGTCAACCGTAAGGTGTACAGTTTGTACAACAGACAGAATGCTGTGGAAACTATGCCGCCGGCACCAACACCACGGACCTGATGACAACAAAAATTGCTTTGTTTTCATGAAACCTAAAAGGGATAAGGCTAGATAAGGGAGAAGATAGAGTCCACTATGCTGTGCAAAATTGAACCCAAGGCATTAGAGATGGGTAGCTCGCGAATGAGAGATAAAAATGAGCTAGCTCTTTGTTTCCAATCTAGCTCTCACTCACTCATTCGCTGAGAGACTAGCTCTCCGGCTCAATTAGTTCAATGAATCTTCATTGTAAATCGATCTTTATTTTTGTGGAGACAAAGTAGAAAGTGCTTTATCAAATTTACTTATCTAGCTCTTCGCATCAATCAGCTCAGTGGTTCTTCATTGTAAATTGATCTTTATTTTTATTGAGACAAAGTCGAAAATGCTTTGTCATATTTACAGATCTAGCTCTCGGTCTCAATTAGCTCAATGGATCTTCAATGTAAATTGATCTTTATTTTAATAGAGACAAAGTAGGAAATGCTTTATCATATTTACATATCTAGCTCTCCTGATCAATTAATTCAATGGATCTTCATTGTAAATTGATCTTTATTTTTATCGAAACAAAGTAGCAAATGCTTTGTCATATTTACATATCTAGCTCTCCGGATCAGTTAGCTCAATGGATCTTTAATGTAAATTGATCTTTATTTTAATGGAGACAAAGTAGGAAATGCTTTAGGATATCCACATATCTAGCTCTCCGGGTCAATTCGCTCAATGAATCTTCATTGTAAATCGATCTTTATTTTTATAGATACAAAGTAGAAAATGCTTAAGCATATTTACATATATAATAGTTGTAATGAAAGGGTATGTAAGTATATCTCTCGCTCACCGAATAACTCATTGACTCGGGATTCAATTTGAGCTAAATGAGCTAAAGAGCTAAAAGAATGATATATCTCTTTTGATTGAAAGAGCTATATCTCTCTTTTCTTTTCATTGAGCTATTTCTCGCATCTCTACAAGGCATGCACTTTTTACTTTAAATTCCTCAAGAATAAATTTAAATTTACTGTAATTTGCACTTGGCACTTATAAGATTAAAATATCCAAGTTTTACAACAAGTTTCAAAAAAATATACAGAAAGTATATAACACAGATGAACATACTCACGCCGCCACACATGCCAGTCTGGCCGGCAGTCTTGCGGCTTCCTCTCTCCCATGGTTCCAAGTGCTTGACCTGGTAGTAGATCTCGTCTACCACCTCATGGTAGGTCTTCAACTTGAATAGGTGCACTGCAGATAATGGTAAACATGAGTATGAAAAAAATTTACACTAGATTTTCCTCTTTGGGTATTCTTCTGTCTGTGGTATAATGTGGACCAGATGGAGAATTTATTAGGGCTAAAGGCTGTTCACAAATTCTTTTTTTGGTGTGTACGTCTAGGCAAATGACAGTAATAATTAAAACAAAATTACAACTAAAAACTTTGTTTAAGAATTGTTTCCTGTGAGAAACTGTGTACTGCCAAAATTATCTACATATTTAAAATACACAAATATTTATTTCATCTCATCTGTGATCAATGTGATCATACATAAATTGAGGCAAGTCCAGCAAGTGACAGTAGTGCTTGTGTATTGACTGCTAATTGCTATAACAACTTTTAAGCTAGGTTTAGTAGTCAGTTGTGATATTGATAGTGATATCATACAATGTGTATAACAAACTGTAGAAAAGCAATTGAAATTGGCGGCTGAGAGAACACCTTCACCTACAAGTTTTTTTGTAATAGCCTCAAACGTCTTTTGGTACACATCATGTCTGCACATAGACATATTTTTGAAGCTTGTAAAAACTGTTCATTATCCAGCAACAACAAATAGCGGGAAAATTAACTAGTCTTTTCATACTGTCAATTTTACAATGATCAAATAGGGACCTACTGAAAAGTCAGTAATAGTAACAGCTATGAAACGTGCTCAAAACGAAATTAAAATAAAGTAGAACAAACGAAGTCCAAGCTCCTGCGTTGGTATGTTTGCTTACCTACCTTTGAAGTAGCTAGAGCCCTGTATATTTGCTAATATTAGTGGGTTCAGGTTCATAGTCTGTTCATTACCCCATATTGGTAATACGTTATGCTGCTTGCCCGTCTTTGCGGGTTTTTGCTGGTTAAACTCTGAAAATCAACACATATTAGTCGCCAAGTTCCAATGTAAATCACTAAAATATTGGAACGATACCCACCTTCAACTTCTGACATTATACTACTTATAACACTATACTTATCATATAAATTAATATCTATAATGCTAATAGCACCACCTTAATTCAATAAAAACGTAAGAAATTAAGATTTGACACAAATATTAGATTAATTTTGTTCTTTCTCAATTTAACAAAACAAAATAATCCACAATGGCCGCCAATGAATGCTATTCAAAGAGTAGAATAATATTCTATGAATGAATGAAAATGAATTTAAAGACAGATTGAAATTGTAAACAGAGAAAAAAAAACGGAAACACCGAATGAAAAATCAATTAAAGGTGAAGATGGAGAGATGAAACCTTTTGCTATTTTGCCAAGAACTGTGTGAGCCTGTGTGCCAGAGCTACGAAAATTGACAACCAAGGAGCCCTGAGCGCGAAATTCAATTATTTCTTGATTTTTCGCAATCGGCTATATTCTAAGTAATACGCACTTAGAATATAGCCGATTGTGAAAAATCATGAAATAATTGAATTGTAGCAGAGGGAACTGTGACATCAACAATAACTTATTCATGAATTATTTAAACTTTTACTTAAAAATCGTTATCGTCGAAGATTTGTGTGATCTTTATCACATTCTGGATCAGGCAGTAAGATTGCGACATCATCTGTAACTTATCCACAACTAAGTTCTAACTTAGCTTTTCTTTAAAATCTTCTCTTTCTTAACAAAAAAAATAAAAAAGAATTTGGCGCATAAGGCAGAACGATCCGCCTTAAGTACGCAGATAAGGTGTTTCTCCGGTTCGATTAATCCTGTCTCTGGCCTTACGCTAAATTAGCTTCTTTTATAAATTACTAACGATATAATAAAATCTTAGAGTTCATTTATTAAAATTTGATACAATTTGATTCAACTCGGGGAAACACTAACTTTTTCACACTTCAACACCATCTTCTGCAACGTCATTTTTAACCCCCGACGCAAAAAATATTGTCTGTGGCATCGTAGCTCCCGAACGGGTGGACCGATTTGGATTTAGTTTTTTTGTTTGAAACATGCGGAGTGTTCTTGTTTTATGAAAATCGGGCGAGATATACACTAACTATTACAAGTTATATTTATTTAAGTATTATTTTGTACGTACGCGGTTTTTTTTACTTCAACAATAGAACTTTTCTGAGCATATTTACTGTTTATCTAAGATACTTTATTCAGAATAAAAATAAGGGTAAGGATAAGGGTGATATAAAAAGAACGCAAATAAAAATCATTGGTTTTATCTTAGTGTACTTAATTAAAAAATTTGTTAAATTAATATTACATTTTTATTGTGTTAGTCTTGACCCATCAGCTTCTATTGATAATAAAGTTCCAAGTTCATTCCGTCATGTATTTCATCTGTGTAAATGTTATGGAAAGTAATTTGTAATAATTATGTTTATTAATTGTGAATTGGAGCTTATTAAACACTTGACTGCCTCATTAGTCTAGTGGTCCTGAGCACGACTGCTACGCTAGAGGTCCTGGGTTCGATCCCCAGGTCGAGCAAAGTGTTATTGGGTTTTTCTTCAAAATTCCCAGTAGCAGCTCGGAGTCTGGACTTGTGCCCAGTTAATGGCAATAGGCTCGCCCCCTATTACATGGGACCTAAACATACCGGCGAAATGTGGGTGTACTTCAGTACACCTCTGCCTAACCCTTCGGGGAATACATGCGTGATGGTATGTTATATATGTAAACACTTGTCAAAATAGTTACAGTATCTTAATATTGTAGTGCAGTAATAGTCAGTGATATGTATGTTGGCCAGCACATCAAGTTACCACAAAATGTCAAATTTTCTCAGTTGATTTTGAACTTTATCTTCAACAAATTAAGGTTTAAAATAATTTGGAGAAATTTGACAGTTTTGTACACCTTGACCTGCTGGCGACTGTATATTGGACTGCCAAGTCAAAGGTCTTGAATTCGAATCTAAGGCATACACCTCTGACTTTCTGAAATCATGTCCATATTAGTAATTAATTATCACAAGCTTAAATGGTGAAGGAAAACATTGTGAGGAAATCTGCATGCTTGAGAGATTTTCTTTACGGTGTGTGAAGTCTGCCAACCTGCAGTAGACTGTCATGGCGAACTATAACCTAATCCCTCAAGTACTGAGAGGAGACCCGTGCCTAGCAGTGGGACAATGTAATGGGTTGATGATGATGATTTTAATATTATGTTGCCTCATGGAGGACAGTTTGATATGATCCAAATTCAGATCAAGTTATACTAGTTACTATCAGGCAGAGCTCAAGAACAAACTACTCCCTTAGTCAGTCTACTACAGTAAGTACATATAAGAAAATTAAATTTGTTTTTTTCAATAAAATCTAGGAACGTAATCTTTACGACATCCCTAGTCATTTTAAAAGGATACAATCTGATAATTTGATGTGGTCCTTGAAAACTGTGTACCATTTCTTTAGGACGATCTTGTCATATCGTGTGCCCGTTTGTGCCGCTATTAACTTTTTAAGATCTCCAACTGTATCATCAGGGTTACATTTCACTCTCACTTTCTTTCCGAGACGGTCATTACAAGTTACTTCAAGCATCTTCTGAAAAATAGGTTATATTAGTACGAAGTTTAGGATTGTATACATTTTTGAGTATAGTGTCCGTTTAGTAGATTAAGACAATGAACCTCTGTTGTTTGTACGATGGCAAATATTAATTATTTAAATAATAAGAAACCGCAATTTCGTTTTTATTTTATTCTTCGTGAACTGAAGTCTGAACTGACAACATTGACAACATAACATTGAGTAATGTCAAAATTGACATTTTGACAAATTGAACTTTTTTTTGTCGCATCGCACCCAATGGACACTTGCAAGTGCTAAAGGAGTTACGGATGCGTTGCCGAACCTACTAACGGCTCACCTGATGTTATGTGGCAACCGTCACGTATAGACTGATGACTGACTCTTAGCATGTCTAAAAAATACGAACAAGACACCACCAGGCCGCTGCTTATCGTCAAGGAAAAGGGAGGGAAAGAAGATGGAAGGCGACTGAAGGAGGAATTATTATTATCAATCCAAATGAAACGATATTGTGTGGGAGAATACACACGGCTATCAAACAATACAATTCGTAAAGGCTGGCTTTGCATTGTGTGGAAAGCGTTTACACTGAGAGGACTAACGAGACACTTACTTATGCACAAACCGCCGTCTGCTGTTTGTGACAGTAATATTTGAGAATATTTTTATTTTAGAAGAGAACATTAATCTATAAATAATATTAGAAAAATGCTTTTTTTTTTGTAATATTTTTGGCATGAATTAACAGAATAATGTAAAGCTTAAACAACAGAGTAACATAACGCAGCTTAACGCTTACAACTCATACTGAACCAAAACATCCGGGTCATTTTCATATTTTTTATATAAGGACCAAATAAATAACGTAAAAAGTATAATATCTCGTAGATACAATTAAGTTTTTATTATTTTACTCATTGTCGTTATCTTTTATATAAGTCTGTAGAAATAAAGATTTTGAAGATAAATATTTGGACAGGAAGTTTCTTCCAACTGTCAACACGTCATTCGACGGCGGAGGACTGACGTGACGGTTCCGTCCGACGGCAGTGAAATTTCATTTTAGTGAATGTGCTTGTGAAACGGCTTAGAAAAATGCAAATTCCAACCGAATATGTGTCTACTGCTGAGGATGTTGCGGATCAGGTACACGTTATATTTATGTTGTACATATAAATGCTGCTTTATTTTGTAAAAAGGTAAATTGAAAACGTACTTTGGATGGGATTGTCACGTCACCGAACTTATTTTCTTGTTGGCGCTTCTTGATTATATTGAAACGCATATGTAAGATAATATAAATAGTATTACTATGAACCTATGTGGTTGGCAAGCTAAGTAAAAATATCATACCATAATGCGTCAGTCATATTCAGTGATGAAACTACAACTTTATTGTGGTATTACAGATGTTTAACCCTTTAACCTTTAATCTATTGATTTGATCAGTTAAATTAGCATTATATCTCACCAATAGATACATACTTAGTATACTTAAATATTTAGTGATACTTTGTAATTTTTTTTATAACAATCTGACATCAAAACATCACCTGTAGAATGACTTAAAAGTTTCAAAGACTATCTCAATTGTCTAAGCAAATTAAGTACCATTGAATCTACATAGGTCTACAGATTTTAACCTCAGGGATATACATACATGATAACAGAAGATAAAAAAAATGTTGAAGCAAAATGGTATAGCATAACATTTTGTTTCAACAGATTTGTTATCTTCTGTAAGTCAGGGTTTGAATATACATAACATTGTTGTAACTTGTATTTAAAATACATGTCTTCTCAATCAGTCATATTTTTTAAGGTACCAATTTTTGTTTAATTGAATTCGTTATTTACCTTAATAATGTTTATCATATGTAAATTAGTACCTATTTATTTTGGTCAATTGAAACTAAGTAATGAATTTGACACATCAATTAATATGAACCCATCAAGCCCCTTATTATAGACAATGCAAAATTTATTGTTTTGGTTAATGCTGGCCAGTATGGGTGTAAGTGAATTAATTATTATCTGGCACCAGTAATTTGTTGCTACTTAAGAGCAGCTTCGTTCATGTAGTAAATGTCACCATTCTCTATTATCTGCACTGATTTAGACCTCACCTTACCTTTTTTAAACAAATCAGTCCTATTCTTAGACTGCCTCATTAGTCTAGTGGTCCTAAGCGCGACTGCTACGCTAGAGGTCCTGGGTTCGATCCCCAGGTCGAGCAAAGTGTTATTGGGTTTTTCTATGAAATTCTCAGTAGCAGCTCGGAATTTGGATTTGTGCCCGGTTAATGGCAATAGGCTCGCCCCCTATTACATGGGACCTAAACATACCGGCGAAATGTGGGTGTACATTAGTACACCTCTGCCTAACCCTTCGGGGAATACAGGCGTGATGGCATGTTATGTTAGTCCTATTCTTCAAACAATCATTCAATTTTGATATTAGAACCTTAGTAGATTATTTCGAGCACCATATTGTAGACACAATGCAAAATCTATTGTTTTATCCTCATGAGACCACTATGATGACAGCTATATTAGTGCAGTTGGTTGAGGCACTAGTGGCTGTCATTCCAACCCATCAATACTTATAAGGGTTTCAGTGAATTAAAGAACAAACATTTCTATGGCCTACAGTTAATTATTTCAACTTAAGCTATTTGTGAATGTAGGATTCGTGTTTGTAAACACACCTACATTACTGGAAACATCCTACTGTTTAAAAAAATAGTCGGTTTTTTGACAAAATTACTAAATATAATATTGTAAGTGTTCTTTAAAGTGGCGTTCACTTAAAGAGGCCTACGTCCAGCAGTGGATGAATACGGGCCGATGATGATGATGAAGTGTTCTTTGAGGAAAAAAAATGAAAAATGTGGATAGCTGCCCAATCTATCAAGTTTCTTGCAGCTAAAATATATTATAGTTTTTAAAGTACTTGGAAAACTTGGCAGTAATAGTTGATTAAAAAATATTAATTATCTTTGATCCATGAAGTCAATACTGTTTCATTCCATTTCTCCTAAGATTTACTAAACAATAAGTATAAAAATTACACCTGGAATCTGATAATGAATTGAATCTTTTAACTGATAAGATGGTGATTGTATATTGTACTAGCTTTCCGCCCACGGCTCCGCCCGCGTGGTTTCTCGGATTTTGTGCATTTAAATTTTTCCCGTTTTTGCAACATTTTTCATTTATGCTCCACTCCTGTTGGTCGTAGCGTGATGAGATATAGCCTATAGCCTTCCTCGATAAATGGGCTTTCTAACACTGAAAGAATTTTACAAATTCGGACCCGTAGTTCCTGAGATTAGCGCGTTTAAGCAAACAAACAAACAAGCTCTTCCGCTTTATAATATAAGTATAGATATTGCTGGACTGTGTGAAGTATGTACTGCAACAAGACTGAGTGACAGGCTTCTATTTCTAAAAAGTTATGTAAACTGTATGTAATCTATGTAAATGGCTCTGTCATTGGTCATTCTGATACAAATAAATAAATTACTAGAAAGTGTAATATTATGAGTATTAATTAATGATAATGTAGTTGGGAAACACATACATGTGATAAGGAAAAATATATGGGAATATGTCTTATCTTATTATAACAATCAATTCCATATTATTTTTCGAAATCAAGTATAAGTTCGTATTTAAATATGACGATAATTATTTTAAATGACTTCACAACTTGTCAGTTGACTTTGAATTATCTACTTAAATATAGTGTTTAAACTGCTGTGAAAACAATAGATTTTCTTATTTAAACATGGTACGCCATTATTATTATTCTCATTTAGTAAATAATATTTTTTTGAGAGTAGTTTTCAAAGTATAGTGAAAAGCTTGACACCTCACTAAGATTTTACAAACATACATTTTCATAATCACATACAATCAAATATTCTGTGCCACGTGGGAACCAAACACAAAGAGATTTAAAAGGGTTAAGACATATTAAAATAGCTTCAATAACACATGACTAGCAGCACAGAAGCCGATCGTACAGCCACTGCGCCATTAGCGTCGTAATAAATTAAAAAAATAGCACAGCTTTAAAGCAGTGATACGCAGCAGCGGTTTATTAGATTACATATTACTAAGATTACTCTTCCCATATCATACATACCATCACGCCTGTATTCCCCGAAGGTCTAGGCAGAGTTATAGTTGTGTACACTCACACTTCGCCGGTTTGTTTTTAGGTCCCATGTAATAGGAGGCGAGCGTATTGCCAATAACCGTCGCAAATCCAGACTCCGAGCTGCTACTAAGAATTTCATAGAAAAACCAAATAACGGTTTTGATCGACCTGGGAATCGAACCCAGGACCTCTAGCGTATCAGTCGCGCTTAGGACCGCTAGACTAATGGGAGGCAGAGATCTTCCCCTTTATTATTAATAATGTTTCACGTAAGACGCAATATTTTTTTCGGTAGTTTTATAATAATGACGTAGGCTATTACGTACAAAACTAGTTTTTGGAATAGTAAAGAGAAAGTAGGTTGAACTAGTGGTTACTTCATGTCATAGAAACACTTTCCTTCTTGAACACACTTAACAGTGTATTTAAGTTCAAATCTCGTTTTCTTACCGGCCTCCTGGGAAAGAAACAACAGAAGATTTTGATTCTGACAATAATACACTTGAAGGGTTAAATACACGTTATTGAACCTTAAAAAAAAGTACTTACCTTTTTTGCATTGATAAGAAAAGAAGATAGAATATGATCTTCGTCCAGCAGTATTGATGCTCTTGAATCCCAGTTATTTAAATAATAATTAAGTTGAGAAGAGAAACAGTCTCTATCCTTTGCCTACGCCTCTACCGTCGTGTGGCACAGAATCTATTCTGTGCAGATTATCTTCTACCATTATTTCCCAAGAAAAGTAAAAGACTTTTCTGTACGTATGTGATACATATAAACCTTTCTGTTGAATCACTCTATCTATTAAAAAAAACTGCAACAAAATCCGTTGCGCAGTTATAAAGAAGCGATTTTGTTGTATACTATGTAGTGATAACTTCGAAATGACTACCCTCCTGACACGATTCCCGTGTTTAAGAGCCCTTTTTATGCTATTTATTATGTTATTATGGTAATTAATATCAAGCGGAGGTAAAAAATTGTTTAACCTAGTCCATCTGTAATCGCGTGACAGTGACGAATTCTTGCACTTATTGTAATGGAAACTCGAGTCATTTACTCATACTAATCTCATATTCGTACGTGCGACTTAGCTCGCTGGGAGCTAATAAGACGCAACAACTATTTGGCTTCTTTCAGGTGTATTTATAGTTTGAATTATAATTGGTGCTACAGCATAATTTAAAGATAATAAAGTCTACAAACTACACG
Organism: Subacronicta megacephala; assembly: GCA_958496365.1. NCBI lineage: Eukaryota > Metazoa > Arthropoda > Insecta > Lepidoptera > Noctuidae > Subacronicta > Subacronicta megacephala. The sequence goes on along the minus strand of OY292516.1, from coordinate 15,721,305 downwards.
TGCCTCAGAATTTGTAGCACGATATAGGTATCCGGGTATTCGTAATTAATTTATGAGCTGATTTTTTTATAAATGGGATGTGTGACAGACTACACTCTATAACCTTTGACAGCATCCACAGCTAAATCACGTTTCTAGATTTCAAATTTAATCTTTATAGATTTAATCAGATTTTTTAAAGCCAAAATATCCCTGTCTTGTGATTTTAGTGATCGTTTTTAGCAAAATGAAAAGCTAAAAAAATCTGTGTAAATATCTACATCCTTCTTTTGTTTCCGTAAAATCCATGTGGATTGTCATATCTTGATTCCTAGACGAGGCTATAATTATAATACCACTAGATTTTGCCAATCAACTCTGATTAGCAAAAAAAGAAGCATGACCGTCTCCAGGATCCTATCTTTCTCTGTACGAAATCAGTTCAGCAGTTACGGCGTGAAAACGTAACAAACAAACTCACTTTCGCATTTATAATATTAGTTAGGATATCAGTCAGCCAGTCTCAAATGTGATTAATGTATGTATGTTCTTTAGGATATAGGTTTTTTAGCGTTGATTAACTTTGAAACCTTTTGGCCAGGTGATCCGCAAAGGCAAAAATGTGCTGCCAACGGTGGCACGTCTGTGCCTCATCTCCACATTCCTGGAGGACGGACTCCGCATGTGGTTCCAGTGGTCGGAGCAACGCGACTACATGGACATGTCATGGGGCTGCGGGAAGTTCCTCGCCACAATGTTCGTTGTAAGTAGATGGTTTTTATATTTTTGTATTATGCTATGGTATTATTAGTTTAACAGAAAGTGAATCGTGATTTCAATATCGACTTAAAAGGAAGTCTTAAAAGTTCAAACCAACAACAAGGGCATATTTTTTTCAAATTACTATTGCTTTCTTATGTTTGTGTATGGACAATTGGACAGTATAAATCCTTACCGAAGCCCGATAAGTGTGGGGCGCATTAATATTAATTAGTCCTAAAAATAAAGCGGATTATTTTCCAGTCACACATTCATTGTTGATGTTCCATTCAGACGCTCTTATTTTATTACAAACGCAATAAAAAAAATTAACATAAAGCATTCTCTCAGTTCTAATCCATGTAAAGTTTATCAAATTCCTTCAAAAATCACTTCAAATGCGATTCTGCACGCAAAACACATGTAGCTTTTTCTGTCAAGTGTCACGGGAATAATTAGTGATGTGTATTCTTATATTCTCATTACAAAAATATTTACAACAGGTAAATCCCGCCATAATTATCTCATCTCTCATGAGATTTACTTGTATTACGGAAAAAATCTTAGCATTCAATCGCATGGAAATAAGATATTCTCACGATTCTGAAAATTCAGTCCGTGAATATTTTTTTTATTTCGTTAACTGACGTATTCATCAACATCACTCGGTATTCGTCCTCTGCTGGACATAGGCTTCTTTTTAGTTAACACCCACCACAGAGCCTTTACTCACGTTTTCCTCGATCCTAAAAATGTATTAATTTTTCCAGGTTAATATACAATGATACAAATCTATGCATTAACTTATGATTTCATATGCCCAAATATTTATTGAATTTTGACATTATGGGAAAGATACGGTTAGAAATCGACCCTGAATTTTATTATAGCTCTTATTTTGTTTTCTTTTAAAATACAGCTAAATAAATAGCGTATGTTTATAATTTGCAGCATGAGTTAGTAAGTTGAAACAATAATATAGATAATTGTATATTGTTCAGTTGGCATCGCACCTGCTTGCATCACGTGTTCACTTGCACCATATGTTACTAATTAGTATGTTATTAATTATTGATAATATTTACGCACAAGTGTATAATAATAATAAGGACCAAAATAAACTGTACCTACTGATTAGCTTTGGTGTTGTAGACTGACATTGAAGTATGTACTGGAGAGACTTAAATAAAGCGTATAACGAGAAATAAGTCTCATGGAGCAGTAATTTTAATTTTAATTCTAGTTATAAATGTACTAGTTTGCAGCAATAGCAGCTTTTCTAGTCTAGAGTTCTAGAATAAAGTCCGCTTGTAAATTTTCATAATATTATGCCGTATGCCATGAGTGAAATGACTAACGCTTTGCTTTTCTCCTCTTACCGCCAGTTTCGGCAACGTCAATACATCTAACAAACAGGTGCACTTCTCTAAACCCTTTATGAAACGTAAAATAATATTTTTAGGTCTTCAATATTTAGGCGTGATAAAAATATATTTAGGCGAACACTTTTGAAAAGTCACAAAATACTACTTTGTGTATAAAATACCTGCACGGTTCCAAAGAGTCGGTCTTCATTCATGACATGCCTACCGCTAACTAACATCAACATACTATCACGCCAGTATTCCCCGAAAGGTTAGCTTAGAGGTGCACTTAATGTACCTCTACAGTTCGCCGGTATGTTTAGCTCCCATGTAATAGCCTATACATAGCATTAATACCCAGAACTGCATAAAAGTATTTTTGTCGGTGCTCCTTAACAACAAGGATCCAGGATGTTATTAATCAATTTACATTATTTATTTTCCTTATGTGAGAAATTAAACACATAGGTATTGATATGATGGTGATTGTGTCAATTGTAAGCAATGAATTGATACAGTTGAAGCGATTGATATTATTACCAAGGTCCCTTATATGAAATTCACTGTAGGTCTGTTGACTGCTCAATTAGTCTAGTGGTCCTAGGCGCTACTGCTATGCTTGAGGTCCTGGATTCGATTCCCAGGTCGAGCAGTTTCAAGTGGTACCTATAATAATCTCTATATGTGTTGTATTAATCGGTGGCGAAAGGTCAATTTTGGTAAGAATAAGACGGAACATAAATGCCAATTATCAATTGCTCAATAGCAATTTATAGTAGATAGATATTAGATACTAATAGTGTATTTCCATAATGATTTGCCGGTATGTATCGAGTCGTATGAAGCCTTCGCCACTCATGTTGATATATATTTGCAGAAAGCATGAACGTAATAATAGTAAAGAACCGCCTTCAAATGTAACGGCTCACATTCTTATCGCCTTAAGTTTTCCAATATAACTTGCGATCGGTTGACTAGCTAGTGTAACGTAACAATACAGTACACGAAGTGAATTAGGTACTATAATATACAGTAGTAATATTGTTGGCAAGCGCCATATTGTAGATACAATGCAAAATCCCACTGTACACCCACTGTTCGCCGGTATGCTTGGGTCCCATGTAATAGGGGGTGAGCCTATTGCCATTTACCAGGCATAAATCCAAACTCCGATCTGCTACTGAGTATTTCATAGAAAAACTCAATGTCACTGCCGGACCTGGGAATTAAATCCAAAACCTGTAGCATAGCAGTGTCACTTAGGACCACTCGACTAATGAGGAAGTCGAGTGTAGTGTTATGGAAAATACTGATAAATAGGGCCACAAAAACAACATTCAAAAATGATTTAAAGAAATAATAATATCCGTTCGTAGACTACAAAAGTTCCGTGTAGATCCCGCCCGATTTTTTTATAGTCCGTCCTTTGATAGCAACAAGATTTAGAAGCTACAATTATTGCACTTCGCTTGCAACCATTTTTGGTCTAGTAGAACACTTGTTCATAATTTCACGCTATTCTGGCACCCCACTTTCGCTTCTTCTACTTTCGTGCGTAACTTTTCAATGTGCGCCGTTTCCGAATAATTATAGAATACAGACTGCTTTAACTGGGCTCGTCATGCGTGGGATAAGTTACATATGTGCCGTTTAAGTATTCATGGATGGAGTAGAGAATGGATAAAAGGCGACTGACGAAAGGATAAAGCGAATGTCACTGGAGCCGCCGGACGGGACTACTAGAAAGACATACACCGACCTTATTGGTTAGGTCCTTCAGAGAGGTCAAGTGCGTAGTACCCGCACCGACGCAAGTGTATGAAAAGATGTATGAATGTGGAAGAAGTCAAAAGGTATGCAAGAGTCGTAGCAAGTGGCGGTCTATAGTTTCTGCCTATTCCTGTGGGAAAAAAGGCATGAGTATATATGTGTATGTTCAAGTATTAATCTATAGGCACTTCCATTCACGTTTCATGTTGGTGTCTCTCTAATGTCACCGTGACATGAACAATTCGTGATTTTGATAATCATTATTTTTGGAAAAAATCTATTTCGCTGCTTGAGAGATCCAGCGTCTTCATTTTCTGCTGTAATCTTTTCTACTTTGACTCTCTAATTAACCTAATATGTATGTATTCTTTAGAAGTATATTTTATTGTTTACAGATAATAAACTTAGTTGGACAACTCGGCGGTTGTGTAATGGTGCTCGGCAGGCTTAAGGTGGACATCGCGTGTGGAGTACTATTCTTCATTGTAGTTCTACAGGTGAGAATCTCTGTTAACGGCCTAAGTTTACATAGGTATAATCTGCGTTATCAACTCCCAGGGTGCCGGGGTTCCCGGTCCCTAACCGATACATATGATGCGACGTCTGATCGTTGATATACCGTATCGTCGAACTCGTTACAAGTTATACTTCGATCTGGTGAGACACTGGTTTGATAGTTTCTTGTCGTTTTCCTGAACGCAATGGACAGTCTTGTAATAAGCACGTTCAATGAGCGATTTATGGCGAAAACGTGTTTTTCCCATCATCATTAGATTACGAATAATCACGCCAGAAGGCCTAGAATCCTACATAAGATATCCCGATATTAGTTTAAGCTCCCACGTAAAAGAGGACCCATATGAAAAGATATACTTAGAAAAAAATGCCATAAATATGCTTCCGAGCTTGAAACTCCAACTTTCAGTGCTATATTGGAATTTTACAAGGACATCAGGTACGTCAGTCTACATTCCGAAAACTGGTGTATGCAGGTATACTTACGCCAATCAAAATATCGTCTTGTTTTATGGCGGCTCGCCGGAGTGCTGAGTCACGGTCACTTGTCTTTAGGTCATTATACGACCAAGACCCAATGATCAACTAACTTTATTTTACGTTTCGCATTCAAATATGACGGTTTGAACAACAAGCATTTAAATTTATGTCTCGTTTCCCGTTTCCTAAGCTTTCAGTTTTATTATAGCATTGCATCAAATATCGCTGAAATGAGAACGTAGAGTATGTACTACAGATGCATCCCAGAGACGGACATGGGGCACGTTTGGTATCAATAAGATTTTTGATTAGAGTGAAATCGCAGAGAACAGCTAGTCACATATAAACTTTGTTCCAGACGTTCGCCTACAGCATATTATGGGACATGCAGTTTTTGCTCCGCAACTTGGCGCTTATCGGAGCCCTGCTCCTGGTGGTGGCGGAGGCGCGGGCCGAGGGGCGCAGCCTCTTCGCGGGCGTGCCGTCGCTCGGCGAGAACAAGCCTAAGTCCTACCTGCAACTCGCCGGAAGAATCCTCCTGGCGTTCATGTTCATCACGCTGCTTAGATTCGAAGTGTCCTTCTTGCAGGTTAGTTATAGCTTAGGAATCGTTGTCTCGTACAGCGCTGCCAGAACGGTTTTTCGAAATGTCGGGAATGAAGTGGAAACAACGGAAAAAATTCGGGATGCTGAAAATGCACATTACTGAACTTCGCTCTCGTCCGGGCATTGCACCCGGTCGCCTCGTAATAATTCTTCAGACGGTGACTAGATAAAAAAAAAAACAAAATTTTTGGTGTCCTCTTCAGGAAATAGGCGGGATGCGTTCCGAGAGGGCTTTAAAGCAGCCATCTGGTGTCACGCAAATCTGGAATAAATGAACTTTTCTCTGATGCGTCTGTTGTGGGCAAAGATCACCAAGGCTTTTTGATTCACCGAAGTTTAGTATTGAATACTACTCGTAAGCTACATATAATACTGTCTGTACCTAACTCTACGCATAATATGCCTAGCTTTAATTAAGAATACAATTTTGATATTCCAAGGCTTTGACATTTGCCGTGACATTAAACCTAGGTGACATAATCGATGTATCAATTCATTGAGCATTCGTTAGCATCGAATCAGATATTCATGTTATGACGTCAAGCGACCTTCTTAGATAGCGAAATTAATATAGTCTATATCGAAATAAATGTGCATATAATTATTATAATGAAATTTACTCTTAAAGTTTATCAGCTATAATTAAATCGGAACTTGAAATTCATTATCCTTTTAAAAACTCCATGCATGTTTATAAAAAAGAACTTCCCGCGTATTGTATAGAAAAATCTATCAAAAAATCATGTTTTCGGCTTTATACTGTGTGTTATTAATATTATTCTCGTAGCGAAGTAACTAGAAAAAGAGTAGCGTCATTCAAACATTCACAATGAACGTGGGGCCTTCCAGATCGTGCAAGACTTGCTGGGCAGCATCCTGATGATCCTGGTGACGGTGGGGTACCGCACCAAGCTGTCGGCGCTCATGCTGGTGCTGGTGCTGTCGGTGCTCAACCTGTACCACAACGCGTGGTGGGCCGTGCCCTCCTACAAGCCCCTTAGGGACTTCCTTAAATATGACTTCTTCCAGGTGAGTTCGAATAACTCTATTGCTATATTAATCTAAAAAAAAACTCTTGTCACATATTTGCCATTGAACTCCTCCGAAACGGCTTGACCGATTTTTATGATTTTTTTTTTGTGTTTATTTTGTAATTCTGAGAATAGGTCCTGGGCTATTTTTATACCCCGATTTTAGTATGGCAGAAAAACGTTTGCCTGGTTAGCTAGTTGTTATATAATGATATCTATTGTCTGTGTCTCTCATAACACCCAAAACTATGTGCAACGGCTTATATCAAATATGCAGTCATTTTGACCAAACTATAGTTCAGTCAAAATAACGTAAATTATTGGGTATCACTACAGATGACAGTGATGCGGAGGAATACTTTGACGCCTGGGCGTGACAATTTGTTTTCATATATTGTGTATAGTTTAGTTCTCTTTTAAGTAGTTATATATTCCTAGATTAAGTATTAAATAAATGTATAATTTTATACTTAGGTACTTATAAAACTACAGATTAAATGATTAAATAATTGGTAAATATATCTGGGAAATTGTGTGTTATTTTTGGATATGAACAATCAGAATAAAACTTATTTTATATATTTTGGGAACTAAACACATTCCTCAGCCGAAAAGAAACAATTCCCTTAAAAAAGTTAATTATACGATGACTAACAGTTTTGTTGTATTTCAGACATTATCTGTGATCGGCGGTCTCCTAATGATCGTGTACTTAGGCCCGGGCGGCGTCAGTATGGACGAACACAAGAAGAAATGGTAGAACAGGCCGGCCGTGTGTACAATGTATGCACAGTGAAAGACAATTGATATTTTAATCATAAGATGTTATGGTGCGAGAGGAAAGAATTTTTTTTTTTCATACAATTTGGTGTTTTTATATGACAATCTGACTAGTCTGCGATAATTGTGAGCTTACTTCCATATCCGGTAGTGTCCTGTTTGTGTTGTGGGCAATGTGCGTAGAACCTAGATTAAGAATATATACTAAGTTTTGTGGGATGAAATGTCTGTAATGGAATGTAATTAGCAATATTTATACGATTACGATTGTCGGATGTTAGAATAAAGTGGTTCACGCCCGTCATTCTGCCGCGTTCCGTATCACTGTGCGGTGTCGCGACGTGTGATCTAAAGTAACTTAACTTGTTGTATATTTTTTTTACAATGCATGTCGCAAATAAGGATTCTAGTCCTACAAAATTATGTTTTATATATTCGAGTTTTATTATCATTTTATCGATTTTTATTGCCATTCAATTCAAAACAGCAAATTGCCCATAACACGAAACAGCAATTGGTGTCATAACACGAAATTTTATATAAAAAGTGCACATGATTTAGGTCGATCAATAAACACAGATGTATCTAGCCACGTTTTGGTAATTTCCCTTTAATATATTATAATCACGTTTCATGATTTCCATATTATAGTATTTTATTATATGTCTAGTGTTTTTCCTAGCACTGTTGAACATGTGTTGTGAAAGCCTATCGCATGGTTGCAACATAGCATGGTTACTACACAAACAATTTGCTCAAAGCGACGCCGTGTGGGTATAATACTAATACAAAAGTGAATTTGCAAATAGGTTACGTCACGCCACATACAATGCCCAACTTTTGTTAGAAAATATTAAATGTCGCGTGCAATTGGCGTGATGTAAGCTAAAGTTGCCGGCAGCGATACACGTGTATAAAGTGTTTCTAGTTTCTACGTAAAGCATCACAGTAAGTCGGGTTGACTTTTGGTGGCGTGCTTTTGGCGATGTAAATACAAGAGTTAATCGCGCGTATCAAGTACACGGTTGTAGCCCGCCAAGCAATGTTGCGTCCAAGCGTTACAAAACAGTAAACGTTCCCTTTCTGCCCGCAATAGAAGTGATGTTTTCTTAGCGGAGTTCCTTCGCCTTGTAAGTGTATTTACTCAGACTGAATGTAGACCCGCATTCATTTTCTAGTTGCATTTTTCCATCCGTTTGTTTTTCTCTAAATGTTGTGATTCAATGTAAATATTTATATAAATTTATATCTATTTTGTACTTGCTGACTGATTAACAGACAACAGATCTTTGAATGTAAATGCAAATGCTCTTTTTTACTAAATATGAATATTCCAGTAGCCATAAGTAGAACTTTGGTATCACAATTCGAAGATTTGTGCTTGATTTTTCCCTATTAGATGTAGTCATAAAAACATAAATAATGATTTGATTTTATCAAAAGTATTTAAAAAGACATATTTTTGTATTATTATTTTTTATTTATTTTTCTTAAGATTACAGTTTGGCCATAGATAATAAAGATTCCTGAAAAGATTGTTCCAAATAAATTTTTATATAATAAAACGTTTTATTTTTTTTTAAACTGTTTATATTGTTTATTATGCTTCCCTATACATCTACGCATTCAAACAGAACACAGCCATACACAGTTATATAAAACATTGTTGTAATAATATTTAACCATAATCATAAATAATTCAACAACTACTAGTAAACACATAACATACATGTATTTTGTGTGTTTATTCCTTCACTTTTGCTTGTTCATTATCCTTATTTTCTAAATATTTGAACACTTTGTTTGCTAGGAGTCTGTATTTCTCTGCATGTACACTGTCCGGTAAGGCGTAGATGGCAGGTTTCCCGCTATTTATACATTCAGACATATTATGGTCGACTTCAAAGCTTTCGATTATTTGGAGTCCCATTTTTTCTGCTGTTTGTCTAGTTTCATTGCCAAAGACAAAGTTCTTTGTGCCACATTTATAACATATTGCATGTGACATGTTCTCCACCATACCTACAATAGGAACTTTTAGCTTCTCAAACATGTTTACGCCTCGTTTCGTGACTTGGAGTGCTGCAGATTGAGGTGTGGTCACTACTATAGCACCTAAAAAGTAATGAGAATAATTGAGAAGTTGGTATACAGTTGTTTTATCTAATCTAGTTTAGTTATAAAACCTAAGGAAAACCTTAATTTTTTGGAAATCTTTCAAGTATGCAGGTTTTGTCAATAAGAGGTGTAAACCTTGGACTTAAACTCGAGACCTTTGACTGAACAGTACATGGTCTTATCACTAGGCTATCACTGTTGACTATAATTGAAGGCAAAACAACATACCATCTATAGGTAAGTTCTGTGCGAGTGACAGATGCGTGTCTCCGGTGCCGGGCGGCGTGTCGACCACGAGGCAGTCCAGTGGTCCCCAGGCCACATGCCGCGTCAGTCTGTCCAGGGCTTGCATCACCATCAGGCCGCGCCACACTACTGCATTCTCACCAGATACTAGGAGCCCCATTGACATGCTAGAAAATGATCAATATCACTTGTATGTACTGAATTGGAGATTTGAAGCGGCGGCCTAATAGCTAGGGTGTTAAACCCACTCATAACACAAGCATTTAGCTTAGCACAAGTGGTTAACATTACCAAGAATACTAGTAATGTGCGACCCACAATCCTAGTAACTTTAAAAAAAGTAAAAAAAAACTAAATGTTACATTATGTTCTGAGGAAATCAATGTACTTGTTACAGATGACAACAGTGAAAAGTATGCAACAAATACATAGGTTTTACTCAATAAGGTTTCTCAATCTCAATTTAACCATAATTCCCAAGATGTGAAACTATTACTCACCATTTGACACCATAATTCAGCAAAGGCTCAATAAGATGGTCATCATTTAACATGGGCTCCCCATTGATGTTCATCATAAGAGGTACCGAAGGACCAAACACATCAGCATCCAGCAATCCTATCTCCTTGTCTGGCTCTATCACCTTCATAGCACATGCGAGATTCACTGTAACATTAAGACAGACCTTTTCTATGAAATGCCCATCAACAAACTACATAAAGACATTAGAAAATACATTGTTATTGGGCACCTGCAGTTATTTGATCGAAGTTAACCCTTCAAGCAGTGGTAGTAACCCTTCCAGTAGAAAAAACATGATGTAAATAAATAAAACCTTGATTTTCAATAATCTCATAAATAAAAATGGATCCCTATTTTTTTTTCGTCACACCATAATTTGGTAGTGACTTTAGTTTTGATTATTTATTTATTTTTTAGTTTACCGACACAGGTTACTGTAACCAAAATTAAGAAAATTGCACTGACAATTGGTAAGACAGGACAATGTCTGTTAAGTCAGCTAGTTACAGTTATAAAAAGCAAAATACATTCTTACATATTCTGATTGGGAGAGGAGATAACAGTGACGATTGAAATTAAGAATTCTTTAATAAACAATAATATGCTAACCAGCAGTAGTAGTTTTTCCAACACCTCCCTTTCCAGACGCTACTAGAATTATGCTCTTGACTCCTGGCAAAGGTTTCTTCTCTGGCAGACCTTTGGCCATCATTTTGGCTCTGTGCTCATTTAATTCATCCTTGGAGTGTAACCGGCGCACTGAATAACAACTTGGTGATGCCTAAAAATATGGAAATCATTTCATCATCTTTTCACCCATTAGTGCAATAGGAGATTTTTTTATCATGGACTTGTCGTAGTCTAACTTCGATCTCGTCAAATAGAATTTAGACTCTGTCCCTAAGGCTACTCTCTGACCGAATTTAGGTTATGAATAGGCATTAAATTAAACTGAAAGCCTGAAATTAATATAGCTTCAATTCGAGGCAAACCCACATCTATATATTTGTGAATTTGAGAACTTTATCTCCCTTATCAGTTTACATATATTATATGGTTAACTTTCTGTATAAAGAAATATAAACTTAAAGCAATAAATCTCTGAAAAACTTCTAATTTATAAAGTAAATAATAAATCTGAAATATACATACGTACAGTATTAACATTAGTATTTAATAAAAGGCCGCACACCCGCTGAAACGCTCGTTGTAGATTCATAATTTGTTGGAATTACTTTTAATAATTGTGTAGGTATCTTAAGACTTCGCCCTCGTTATTTATATTTTAGCAAATTATTTTTCAAACTTGGTGAATGCAACGCAGAAAGCTCGTTCGGAAATTAAATTGACAGAACATTGACAGCTGTGAACCTCTTCCATTACATCCATTCATCGATCATAAGACTCAATGTCAAATTCAGTGTTGGCATTTGGCAATTTAGCGACTTCGTCCCTAGAAGAAATTACAACTTTTGTGAGAAAAAAGTTTTGGCACCATGGCTGCTTTTGGTGTGCAAATCAAAACACTTTTATATGACCACGTTATATTTTTGTCAAAAAACAAAATTTAAAATTTTCGAGTAAAATTCATTTATAATAATAATGGGGCTTCTTATGAAAATTATATCACACGAGTTCACAGGACGATTTTATAAACAACAAAAACTAACAACAAATGTGGGGTGGGTAGGAACTAACTAAGCGACTCGGAATTTTCCGGAATAGTAGTAGTAGCACTGGAAGGGTTGCCAACACCAAATTTTTTTACCCGTAGAGCTCAACTTAAAAAACCCTAAAACTGTACTACTGTTTTGGAAAATCCCCTAAATAAAAAATAAAAGAAATTATACGTTTAATTAATTCTTTATTTATACATTTTATAAATTCATTCTTATTCTTACTTTTTCCAGAATTTCGTACATTAAACCATTTTCAATCGGTTAGACATTTTTATGATCATACATACGAACGTTAAATAGTTTTAACATTTTATTTGTTGGAGTAAATGTCACGAAAAGTCCTAATCGCTGTAGTGTAAAGTGGACCATCATCACACTTTGCAGCATTGTAGAAAAATCCCTAAAAAACCACAAAAAATATTTAGCACCTAAAAATCCCCTAGCTGGATTTTTTCCCCCTAAATTTAGTGGAAAATCCCTTAAGTTGGCACTCCTGAGCACTGGTCATCCCTCAGACTATGGAGTGTAGAAAGAAAGGAGGACCATCTTGTATGGGGGATTAGTCGAAAAAGTGTCCACTTGTATACAGCAAATTATGGTTCGAAAACTCACCGAACTAGCGCTAGTGTAACAAGTGGAAATGATATGAATGTAGCAGCAGAGTGAAGTGTGCTGAGTTGAAAAATTGTGTTTTATGCAATTTCGTTGATACATTTTTGTTATTTTAATGATTTTATTGTTGTTAATACAAAAATAACAAATATAGACGCAATGGGAAAACTTTGTTCAGTGAAAAGTTGTCCAAGGGGACGAAAATTGAAAAGTAAAGGAATTGATACGTCTCAACCTAGATCTGTTTTTCGACCAACAGTATGTATAATCAATTTTTATTAACTATTTAAATTTTCTTTCCTTTTTTAATTTAGTAACCTACTCTAATAATTTGTGGCGCTCTTTTTAAAATTCTTCCACTTGCTACTCACAGCGCCACCTTAATTTGCTCCCTTTCAATGGACACTTTTTAATACACTGAGATGGTCCTCCTTTCTTTCTACACTCCATACCTCAGACTAATAATGTCATCCAAGTGTCATCCCCATGTGAAAACTCAGCCCGCACAGATAATTATTTCAATCGTGAAAAAAGGTAACTTTTTAAACAATATATCTATGATTTATTATATGAAATAAAATAATATCATTTAGTGTATATTATTTTATGAACTACGATTGGCTTTCATCAAAAGAATATCCACTCAGCTATCTACTGCAACCATTTATTAAAAAAACTTAAAATTAAAAACTGACTAAAAAAGTCTGTGCTAAACAGATGTTCGGAAATTAAAAATAAACACAACTGTCAATCTCTTTGCGAAATGTCGGGACTTTTTACGGCATATTTTCGAAAATATTCGGAATTCTCAGCGATTTAGAGTGATTAGCGTACTGTAATAAAATGTCTATCTGTTTACGTATGATATCCCAAAAATTATTGCCTATAAATGGCATAGTTTCCACCAAAAGTCACTCAAGCCGCTTGTCTAAAAAAATCCCTCTGCGGACACAATTTCTGGAAGAAGTGAGTATTTTGCGTTGTTTCCTTTATCCTATATAATTTTCTAGTTACAGTTTTGAAAAACTGTTCAATTTAATTACGTAATATTTGAAAATATCATATTTTTTTGAATCACCGACTTTTTTTTCTCTGACATTGAACTAATTAGAGTATGCTAAAGTCAAGAATATATTATTCAATTCAATTCACGTGGTGTTGATATATTTATATAATTACATAAATATAAAATATCCCATAACTCATGAACTTTAGATATTTAAAGATCAAGTAATCTCAAAAATGTAAACTTATTGCCTTGAAAACATTTGGAAAAATTTTAACATTATAAGGATAATATGCATAATTTGATCAACCTTATTTGTTTACAATTGGGGATGTAATGCACTGGTTCTGGCATCTTACCAAGAAAATAATGACAGCAATTTTTTATTTTATGAGAAAAAAGTATAATTTTAGGTTATGACATTTAGTAGTTTTTTTGTTCTCAGAAAAGATAGCATAAACGCTTTATTAAAAAGGAAATGTGGGTTTCACTTAAAATCAAATAAGATGTGGGTTTGATTTAAAATAAAGAATAGCCTCCACATATACCATATCTATTCAATTAACTTTTGTTACAACTTATATTTTAGGATTATATTTAAGTTTTTTCTTCTGTTAAAGTTTGTTTTATTTTGTTTAATTTTAAATTATATTTTCTTTCTATACATCACTTTACCATTTTATAATTTGTCATTGAAGAGCAGGGCCTCCTAGCACAGGTATATCTTTTAGTTAAATGCGGTCTCTATGTAAGATTAAATGTAAAAGTTGTACAAGTTTCAAGCAATAAACCTTCATTTATTTAACACATTTTGCATGCCCGCAATGAGTCCTCTGCTATATCTTAATGTAACATCTTGTGTATCTAACACGGAGGAGAGAAAAAGTGGAGATGCCACAAGGCAACTAGGTCATGGACCTCCAACTAGGTCATGACGTCACAGTGGGCGGGGCCGAAAACCTTAGTTTCGAATTAATCGTCATCGCATTCGGATCTGTGGATCCATCGTATTTTAATAGGTTTTTAATATTGTTACATTGTTTTAATAATGAAGCGCTCTGTTGTTGGATGCAAAAATTGTTCCGGATCAAAACTGAAACATATTGATGGCATAACATTTCATGTGTAAGTCCCTAAAATTCATATCTTCATTATAAAAATTTTCTAGTTTGATCGCCAGATTGAAGCTAGGGACATCTACCATTGAAGAGAAGCATTCTAAGATTTCTAACAACTTCTTATCGATTATATGTTTTACTCCTATCAATGCATGTTATTGTAGCCAATTTTCTGCTCAAATTACTTGCTAATGTTTATTTTGCTTACTATTTAAGTAATAAGTTATTTCATAAATAAATTACGTACCTTATGCATAAAACAAGAAGAATTTAATATAAGAAAAATGCGCCATCTGTTGGTAGGTAGTCGGTTTTAATTGATGAGCCATTCTAACGCACTTATAATGTTCTGGATCAAAGTATCATGCTTTGTTACGTCATAGAGCAAATAGACGAACTAAAATGAAAAATAACTAGTTCAATTTGACTGTAATAATTCCATTCACCACTAGATGGATTTACAAATAAAGGGCGGGTTTTCCATCGTGGGGTGGAGCCATCGCCGTATCTCGTCCCCCTGTCACCCGCATTTAGGCGACGCCGCGTTCTAAAGAAATTTTGCCTTGCTGCATCTCCGCTTTTTTGCCTTGCGGCATCTCCGCTTTTTTCTCTCCTCCGTGGTATCTACCAAATTTAAGCAAATAAATGTTATAATTTGATTAAAATATAATATTTAAATTAACAAAATTATGAAACATATTACAAACTAGCTTTCCACCCATGGCTTTGTCCGTGTGGACTAGTGGTGTGGTTTTTTTCATTTCAGGCAAGATAGTATGGTGTGGAATGGAATAGCAGGCTATTTTCCGCAACTCCACAACTAATTGCATATTTTGCATGTGGAGGCGAGATATTACAAATTATCCAAATACATATTACATACATAACTTTCCGCCAGCAACCTTACCAACCAAGTTACCAACATTAGGCGTAAAAACGTAACAGACAGACAGAGTTACTTTCGCGTGTGATAGTCAAGACCCAAACAGCCAGCTAATAAATCTATCTAAGGATATTTGCATGAGGTTAGACTGTAAGCTGACCCAAATATTGTTAACAATAGGATGACAATAATCCAGGACAAGTATCCCCTCTAAATTAACTATTCATTTGTATTTACAGTTCCTTAACCGTCGACGCATATCCAGTTGTCAACTAGCACCAAAATGTACCGCAGAATCCAATATCAACGACATTTACATGCACGAAGAGACAATGACCAGCCGTCTCTACAAACACAAGGCAAAGTCCAACAACAATGAAACTAAGTTCAGTATGGATACTAATGATAAAAGATATGAATATAGCAATGATTTGGAGCTGAAGAGCCTAGCACTGACCTCTGATGATTATATAGAGAGGAGAACGCCTCCATACACTTTTGATGTTCCATACAGCAATATCTCTGACATAGATTTAACAAAATACAGTAATGTAAGTATAGAAATGGGACGGGACAATGTCTGTTAGTCAGGTAGTCTCTAATAAAATATTTAAGACTAGAAAAGTGAAAATAGAATATGAACAACTATCAGATAAATAAAAAAATCTTGAGCCTGTCATACACCTAGCTATAATACACACAATTATACATATTCGTAGCTGACAATGTCAAAGTTACATCTAGGTCCCATTTACTGAGAAAATAACCACTACATAAATGGCACAATTACAAATTCCAAGCAGCTACTGAAAATTTCACACTATAACCTAATACCACCACTCAACCTCAAGTGTCGCTTACGATCGTTATTCAGATACTTCAGGCAGTTATTTGTGTTTAATTACTAAGTGAAGCAGAAAGAGGATTACTAGCATTAATGTCCTGTTCCCTTCATAAGGACATAGAGCCGACCTGCCTATCGGAATTCGAACGCGACGCAATCGCTTACTGCCGTGGGACGGTGGAATCGTCCCCCATCAGTGCGGCGGAAACAGATCCCAATCGTGACGGCAAGCCTAGCGAAGAACAACTCATGAAGGTGTACTACACATTGTCAGATACGGTCAGTATGAAAGAATAAACAATAATTTACAACCAGTTACTGCTGGGCAAAGGCCTTTGCATAGCTTTGCAACCATTAAATACTGTTCTTTTTGCCAACTAACTACTTCAAAATATAAAACTATGCAATGTATTATCAATTTTGGATGCCGTTATTTCATGAACTAGGTCTGTAAAAATGCTCTCACAATGAAGTTCATTACAATCTGTTACTTTTTTCAGATGCCAAACTTATTTGTGAAACCACTAGACTATTCAATATATCACCCAAACATGGTGTTTGTCAATAACATCCGAGGCACTACATCCGTGTAAGTAGTTTTTAATGAAATCGAGTAAGTTTCTTAAAACGATGTCATACCATCATGCCTGTTTTCTACGAAGGTGTAAGCAGAGGTGTACTGCTGTAGGTATGCTGGTATTTCTAAGTATTCTTATGTAATAGAGCACAAATCCAAACTCCAAGCTGCTACTACGAATTTTATAGAAAAAGTCCATAACACTGCTCAACCTGGAAATAGAATCCAAGCATAGCAGTCAATCTTATGACCAGACCAAAGAAGGCAGTTGAATCGGCGTTATCTTAGGAATGAACTACTTCAATAAAATTTAAATTAAATACCTACCTAATACTAATTTATATCCTTGATCAACTAAATTGACATCCTAAATGATTTAAAAAAAAAATTTTGACCAGTTTCATTTCTGAAGTTTCATTTTGTATTTTGCAGTGGTCTATTCCACTTTGTGAAGCAAGTGGCTCTACTGCGTACAGTGGGACATTTGAAGTTTGCCTACGTTAAAATGGATGTGATGAAGATCACTGCCCATCCAGAAGATTCTACTGTCAAGTAAGTTAATAACTGGTACAAAAGAATTAAGAAAGAAGCGGCGGTAGCCTAATGGCTAGCCTAGGGCGCCTTGCGATCATGTGGTTGCCGGTTCGAAACCCACCCATTGCACTACCGACGTGAACCCACTCGTAACACAAGCATTTTTACAAGATTACAAGTAAAGTGTGACCCACATTGCTAGTAAGCTTTTTTTAAAAAAAAATAAAATAAAATAAAATTAGCTTAAATTGGCCCGTCCTATATTTTATTAAAAACTAGCTGAGCCGACAGTCGGTATCAATTCGAAATGGAATAAATAATTTAAAGTAAACGCGCGAAGTTAAAATGGTCGTTAAGTTTTGTAATGTTTTCCAATTTTCTTCACTTTTTTCTATGATTTTAATAATGCAGAATAACATAAAATAACGACAGTATGTTTAATTTTTGCGCCACAGAAAAAATTGATCCTTACAGTAGTTAGAATAAAGTAGTGTCAGTAGTTACAAAAAGAAGATTGTTTTGTTGGAATTTTGCATTATTGACAAGCTTTAAAACCTGTCTTCAGGATGAGATGGCGTATCAAAGGTATATCGGGGCTTAAAGTATTCTTCATGTTCTGGAAGTACAAGCTGTGGAATATGAAAGAGGTGTTCCAGGACCAGGAACTGTGAGTATAAATGTTGAGATATAATCAATGTTATTAATTCTGTTGTCCTGTGCCAACCTGCAGTAGGCTAGAGAGGATCTAGCCTACTGCAGGTTGGCAGACTTCACACGTCATTGAGAAAATCTCTCAGGCATCACAGTTTTCCTCTTTCCTCAATTCTTATATCTTCCTTTTAACCGACATTAATTTTGTTTTTCTTGATTATTTATTTACCTATCTATTTATAGTAAAAAAAAATTAAGTGTTCATCAACTAAAACTCATTTTGACTATACAATATGCTTATTTTACAGTTGGTATGATGGGTTTTCTACGTTCTACGTGGGCGCCGATGGTCTGGTACAAAAGCACGTCGTAGACAAGGTAACAATCTTAATACCGCAATATTAAATCACGGGAACTGGAGTGGCATCTTTTTTTTATATACCGCTAAGGTGGCAAATTAAGCATACGACTCTTTCAACACCAGGGGTATCACTCGCGCGTTGACGACCTTAAAAAGGGAGGGGAAGGAGAAAAGGAGAAGGAAGGGAACTGAGGGAAGAATTGAGCACACTCAGCGTAAGAAACAAAACAGTATGCATTCTATCTTTTTGAATTTTTTAGGCATTTTCCATGCAAAGATTATTAAGATATTTTAGTGAAGGACGTCGCCTCAAAGACGTAAATTAAAAAATGTGAAGGCAAATTTCGACATGGCGCGGTGGCTTAGCGGTCATAGCGTCTGGTGTACTTAACCAGAAGACGCAGGTTCAGAATCATGCCCGCGGTCGTATTTTTCCTTCACTAAAATAACTTAGTATGCATTCTGCTATTTCACGTCGATATTATGTGGGAGGGTAATACTTCACTGATCGTGCCGACGCATTCATCCTGGCATGCATAATGCATATATGCCAGTGAGACACTATTCTAATTCTATTTATCTAATATTTACTTTATTTTTTTATATTTGATTGCAGGTAATGCCAGACCAGGACACGATAATCGATGACGAAGAGAAAGCCCCGATTGCCGCCAAAATAGCGCTTCTGATCGGCTTACTGCCGCGAAACTATCTATCAGACGTGTCACCTTACTTCAGCTCGTCGGCAGGTACCGCCGACACCACGCCGCTTCCTTTCAAAGTGCTAGAATAAAATGCTGTTCAAAGTGCTGGGAAACCTTCCATAGGGGGAATATAGCTATGAAATATGAGGTTTAGTAGTATCAGTAATTTCACTTAGAATTATCT
This sequence comes from Subacronicta megacephala, assembly GCA_958496365.1. Taxonomy (NCBI): domain Eukaryota; kingdom Metazoa; phylum Arthropoda; class Insecta; order Lepidoptera; family Noctuidae; genus Subacronicta; species Subacronicta megacephala. The sequence goes on along the minus strand of OY292516.1, from coordinate 15,701,981 downwards.
TAAATTTCTTCTGGAATTAAAAAATATATGAGAAGAAGCTACTGATTTCTAGATACAAGGCCAATGGGTTAAGACATTGAAAAACTTTACAGATGGCAACAACTCCGTTATTAGTGTTGCCATTTATCCAACAATGTCTGCCCTGTTAGCTCATGATATTTTAGATATTGCTTATTCGATTAACAATGCTATTGTACGGTATATAACAAAATTATATAAATTTTAAAGTTATTTCCCTTCCATTTTAAAATGTTTAGCTCACGCCTGCTGCCGGTTCAACGGATTCACATTACATTAACTTATTTGACGAGATTTCAATCATTATTTTATAATTTTGTCAAGAAGTAACAAGTTTTGATAAGTTGTTATTTATTTTTAAAATGAATATTTTTGTTAATAAATGAATTTTGTTTCCCGCGCTGCAGCCTGTGACCACATAGTAAATCAGTCCGGCGTACACATTTCGAGTTTCCACTTCGAATGTGAAGTAATACACTAGTGATATTTTGATAACTGTGAATGCCTTGTATTAGTCTGTATAGATAATGTTATGTATTGCTATAATACAATAAAATTATGTCCATTAAATGTTGTTTTATTTGTCTAACGCTTCTGTTGCTCGAAGGTCTAACGTTACGAGGCCAACCATTCTTCGTTTCACCGATACCGCGACTTATAATAATATGATCTATTCTGCTTGTCTCGATGCCGGGACTAGAATGAAATTTCAAAAACCAAGCTGTAATTAATATTCGTACCCTTAGGATCGATGTGTGGGCTGCGAAATTAAGGCAACTTGACCCAATTGGGGTTTTCATATTGCGACAGATATTTTCGGTCCCAGGGTAGTACCGTAAACACCTTTTCCTACAAAACCCATATCGTATACGGAAAAAATAAAAACCGATACGAAAGTTGACACGACACCGTATTTTAGGCATTGAGGTATCAGATATGGATTTCAGGAAAATTGGTAAGTATGACGAGTAATTTCATTCAGTTGACTGAATCTGGACTTTGTAATAGATGCTGTCTATCGTACTGTTTCCTAAACTATACCTCTAATGAATGCTTTAGATATTTTTCTGAGGCCTCCTATTACCAAGGAATTTAAAAGGCTAGATTTATCTACAGAAGACTTTCTTGATAAAATACCTTTTTTTCAAGGGTTACTATGCTACGCCTAATAGTCACGGTTCAAAATCGTTTTGGCGAGCTACAAAAAGTACCATAGGTATCTTTTATTTTGTGTTGGGTATTATAGAAGGTAGAATAATTATTTTTTATTCTGGCAACACAGTTATTTCGCCGATTCCCTGGGAAGTGAAGGGTTTTTGTTGTCAAATATTTTATTTAGTTTTTGTAAAATATTCGATACTTACCTAATTTTATTGAAAAGTATTTTTTGTTTAAAGTTGACTGGTTGTCAAACTGGGTGTAAACTTATTCTAATTGCATTCAATTATTTGTGATTTTCAATCTTGTTTAGTGGCTTCATTGTTTGGAACATTGCTCGGTTCTGCAAGAAAGAGGTCTAGGTTCCGAGTTTGTTCGCGTGATGTCATGACTACGGTGAGTTTATCTTAACTGCTCAGTTTTAATATGGATTCTATCATCTGGCGGGGGTCATTGTTCGTCGCCCGGGCGCCTGACAATTACTTTTAATTAATAATGATGTATGCATCGAGGGCCCTGCGCGCGTATACGCTGTCTCTGATCATATGGAATACTGCCAAGTCGGTCGTATCATGTAACCAGTTTTCATTCAATCGTCTAGAAATACCTATTCTCAGTTTATAATTTACGATTGTGCCAGTGCTTGTGTAAATATCTTTGTGTTCAAAAAACTGGAATTCCAGAGATTCCAAATTTACAATCACAAGTTCATGTAATATTTTATTTCGCCTTTATTATGTTTTTCATTATAACCAAACACATTCTTTCTAGTCAGGAATCTCGATGTTGGGGCTGTGTAGAATGATTTATTTAGGTAAATATTTAGTTTTTTTGTTTTGACCATTTTTTTCTAATTTGTATTGATATATCACATTCCTAAGTTTATGTTTGTCACAGATGGAAAAATACTACTATCTTAGAAGATAGTACTTCCCATCTAGTTTATATCTTTTCTGTTTATTTGGATCTTGAAGTCCACATATTGGTTTTAAAGATTCCTACACATTCTAGGTAAAAGATCAATGAAATACTTTATCTGTGGAATGGACCAATTGTGTTGAACATTGTAACTGCATAACATACAAATACACCAATTGTTTCTAAAACAAACATTAACAGGAAAGTCCTACTAACAACAAATTTTCTAACAAATATCTTTGTAGATAGTCACAAGGTGCCACCTACTAATAAAAATGGTACCTACTCGTTTCAGGATGTATGATTATATGTATTTGTAATGGCCATGTTTGATTGAAAAAAAAAACATATACAACATGCTCTGTTTATCTTATGTAACAAGACTTCTGTGAGCAATTTTACCCACCTTGTAATGCCTTTTGCACAAATATAAGAGATGTATACATTCTCATGCATGTTATTCAACTGCATCAATTGAATGTCTTCACAATAGAGCCACAATTTGTTAACAATACTATCAAGTGTAATAAACTGTATCAGCTCCCACAATATTATGCTTTATTTATTCACTAAGATCTTGGCAATTTCCCAAGTATTAGAGTATCAATTTAGATGCAGTGATCCATTTTTATGATCTTATTGATATGATTTGGATTCTAAGCCATAGGGAATGAGTCTATTACTATTAACTGGCCATAAATTCAAATCTGCACAAATACACAAAACATTTGAATTGAAACCAGAACCTCACAATCACTAGCCATGTTTATTTCCAAAAGACTGATGAAGCAATTTGAACATAAATTATCTTTGATGTTTTTTTTCTTCATTACAATTTATGATAAAGGAGTCTTATTTACATTACTATTATAAACTAGCTGACACAAAAGACATTGTCGTGTCCTAACTATGAATATTCAACATAATATAAATAATAACAATATTATATATTATCTCTAGTCTAGTTCTTAAATTTTCTAATTTATTTTCCTTACAACTCATTTTTTATTTGATATGAACCTTCTCATGACAGCAACAAAAATATAATTAGCCAAACTAGGTCAGCCATTCACACATGATGCCATGAACAAGGAAATAGGGATTTATTGAAATAAAACTACTTTTTACGGATTTTATCGCGTTATATTGATATTTTTAAATTCCCGACGTTTCGGATCCTTTACAGCATCCATGGTTACGGGTGGACTGAGTCGCGATAAAATCCGTAAAAAGTAGTTTTATTTCAATGTCTAATATTCGCGTAAGTGTTAGAAACCAGTAAAATAGGGATTTATTTTTATATAATTATAGATACATACACTCATCATCCTTATTGCCACAGAGGTAGAAAGAAACTACATATTATTATAATCAATCTTACTCTGTCTGTGGCCCAGAGTTTAGTCTACCAATAGTTAATTTTCTCACTGGGAACAAGATTGTATAAAGAGCCTATATAATAACAATGATTCATATTCTGTACATGTGTGGGTATTAAATACAGTTACCTGGTTAACAAGACGAAACTGGGTTAGTTAACAATTAGCATGCTACATAGAAGAGACAGGTGCTGACTATGCCTTAACTTGATAATTTAATTTAGTTGTTGTGTGTGGGTAACATGGGCTTAGTGACTTTTGTAGCTTGATTTGTGATAAAAGTCTATTTATTTTTATAGGAAAGCTAACTGTCTATTACCAGTTATAGATAATAAACGTTTTTTTAAAATAAAAATTGCTAACTACAAGCTTCCGCTCTGCTTTTTATTGAATTTTATTTCTTTCTTAAATAACTTAGAACATGTTTTTCTAATACATAGGTAATTGGGTACCTATCTACGCAATACACGGCGACTGATCCAACTTAAAACTCATCTACAATTTTTTGGGTGTGGAAATCTCATAGATTGTCTAACGTATCAACCTTTATTCTCTATGTTCAATTTTTTTTTTAGTTCTCCTGAGTAACACCTTGTCAGGTTTTTTCAACCAGCTAAGCGACACCTGCTAAAATTTTGCTCACGATCAAATCACGAACTTCGCACGTAAATGGTTATTTATAACCGCAATAGGTAATACCTATGTGCCTATTTGCTACTAAAACGGCGGCAAATATCTGTGACTCATAAGTATATTTTAGACTTAAAAATATCATCGTAACCGTCAATCGTCACCTGTAGAACGGACTTTGATATATAATTTTTTCCTACTATTAAATGAAGAAGTATTCTAAAAATGCTTTCACTGCTACAAAGCTACTTTTCCAAGTGTCATAGGCATTTCACTCGCGCATCCTAGTATGGTTTGGATAGGCGATGCCAATAAAAAACTAGCCCCGGTGTAGGATTCTCCTCCTTCACCACTATTAATGAATGTAGATCAAGCGAAAGAAGTGTGCCAGGATCGTAGCAAGTGGAAATCTAGTCTCTGCCTACCTTCATGGGAGACAGGCGTGACAATATGTATGTACGACTATTACAAACCCAATTTCTCACACACATAAATACCCAGTACTAGAAACTCCCCGTTGGCCATACAAAAGAACGAAGTCATCAAGAACTTCATAGTACATAGGTAGATATGGAGATCACTGCTGTGATCGCTTAATCATGCCTAATACATACAAAACTCGTTCCGTGCCGTTGACATTACTCAATAGGTTTTTCCCACGGTTGTTCCCTTGTATTGGGGCTTTCGATTTCTTTCATTCGTGCTAATATAATAAAGTAAGCTCAAAATCCTATAAAGTTTGCCTAGGTTCTAGGTACACTGTTATTATACGCGGTTTTTTGGTTCTCAAATAAAGCGTCCCCTGGACGGAGATCCTAATTTGCTGAAAACGATTTATCGAATCGAACATTTACTTTCCTACTACATAGTATTCTTGAATACAAGGCTATCAAGTAAAAGTTCTGACTGGGGCTTTATACTATATGCATCGCAAGTCAGTGCCATCCAGTGTGGATGTCACGTCTTCAAAATAATTTGTTTAGCTGATCGATTCGCTCCTATTAGCTGACGGGCTGATAACCGAGCCAATAGCCAATGTTATATTTCCTCAATTTATCACGTGAGCCGGTCAACCGTAACAGAAACGTAAGGCATAAGCATAAGACATATTATGTAGCATTATCGTACAACGGCAACGTAGTTGAGGACTTGGAATGAACAAAGCGCATTCATTCCTTCAAAGCTTGTATTACAAACGTCCTTTCTTCATGCCGACTATCTCTGTCTTGCTTTGCTCACCCAGTTTCCTTCTACAAATCGCATACAAGCTGTAAGAGCGGAAATTGGGAACCTCATACAAAAATGTTGATCCCAAATTGGTTGGTTTTTCTCCTTACCAGACTGACATATTATGACAGAGAGACTTGATAGAGCGATTTATTTGCAACTGGCAAAAAGTAATAGTAGATTTTCCTCCTCGTCTTATCCCTGTTAAAATTGAAATGTCTTTGGATGTACTTAATACATTGCAGCTCCCAATGGGCCCATGCTCCTTGACCCAGATTAATATTTATAAACTGCCAATTCATGAATTTAGGTCTGTGATGAAAATACTCCCTAAACAACTGCTAGTTGCGCGAACGCGAATTTATGTATCCATTAGCCTCGATTCTTTTCAAGTTTAAGGCCAAGTTTAATGTGTGGCGTAAGAGTAAGCTAGCGTATGTTAATGGGCGTATCGTAAGAGACGACATTGTCATCGTGACGAAGCATGTGATGGTTTTTTCATCGCTTCCAAATATAATTTTGGATAAGGCAGTCTACCAGTTTAGGACCGATACTCCCAACCAAGCAGTCGGGGTCAGGGCACAGTCGAGAGCTATCTGTTTGGGCAAAAGTCAGGTCAATCAGTCAGGTCAAAGAGTATCGACACCTTGGCGATCTCAATAATATTCAAGGTTCTTCTAATATATTTTTTGGTCTGTTACTGTTTCCTTTTTCGTGAAATCTTTAAATTTATTAAATCTATTCTTATTTATTAAATTTTAATACAAAGTGGCCTTGTATCACCTTGCAAATTTATTCTAGTATGATCATTACCTGATTACTCGGCCATGTAAAATGGTTAACCAAACGAGCTTTGTTACTACGCCACGTGCGTACTTATTGTACTGGCTTACGTTACGTGCTATGATACCTGAGATTACGCCAACATATGATTAGTTTGTTGCAAGAATAATTCTTCATATATTTTTACTTAAGAAGCGTCCCTCTAAAGCAATTCGAATGTTTAACGTTTCTACGTGTTTTATTCCTGCCTCTGTTTCATCTCTACTTGGCCAAATTCATTTTTTTAGTTTTTCCCCCACTACACATTCTAGGTTCATGGCAGTAGGAAATGCGACATTAACTATAGTGTATCACAACTAAGTACTGAAAAATTTGTTTAAAAATCGCTATTGGTCGTCTTTATCATAGATATTGGTGTCTAAAAATAGATGATTCGGCCAAAATTGACAATATACTACTTTCTGCTGCAGTAAAGATATTTACGCAAAAGTTTTAGTGCTTATTTAGTTGTGAATAAGTTATAGTTGATGTCGCAATTCTTACTGCCTAGAATGTGTTAGCCAAAAATTTGAGAAACATAGAAAAAAAATTTGCCTTCCAAACAGAATGTTACAATCAGCAATTTCTAAAAAAAAATATCGTGATCTTCGACTTCGACGTTCTTCTGAAAGTTTTATAAAACTTTCCAGAAACATCAGTAAAGTTCGTGAAGTTTCCAGAAACGTCACGAATTACAATCCTCAAGACCACAAAGTATGTGATGAAAATACTCGTCTGTTAGAGCTTATTTCTATCAAGCACTATAAATACACCGATATATTGGTTATGATAGGATTATCTCTAAATAGCTCACATGATAATGTTTGTAATACAATGTTTAAACACACAACTCAGTGTTGATAAGTGTCTTTGTTATTCTATCGGCTGTCTTGTAAATTATGTTTTGTAATTTAGCATATTTTTGTATAGTTTGTCATGCCTTCAAGCAGCATGCTAGTTCGTAGAAGCTATACTTCAGTCAAGTACCTATAGTATGGACTATACTTGACTGAAGTCATGAATTAAGTAATGCCACGACATGACGCCATCAACATGTAATGCCATGACGACAGTCTTTTCTGGGTATCACAGATAAACAATGGTCGCATTAGGTACACGAGTGATCTCCACACACGCTCTGGGATCCATTACTCTAATCATAAAGTTCGTGCTGTAGATTTCAGTTTTAAATGCACACTTGACATCTAATAGCGAAGCTCATAAAATACATCGGTGTCTGTCTACAGTTACTGTCTGGCGCCTATACGACCTACGTTGGGGTGTACAACTCGTTTGGTTTACTTGAAACCTGTGGGTCTCTGACCTCCGTAATTTTCATCCACCTTGTCTGGGAATCTCTTTGTGTCTAGGCGTCTAGCCGCCAGACGTCTAGCCCAGATGAAATCTATAATCAAACCGCACACTCAAATCGCGATCTTGAAATTATTTACAGTTGCAATGATGATAAGCGTGACCCTAATGCTCTCATATGTATTGGCTATCTGAATTTGGAGGTTAAAATGTAATTTAGAAATGTACGGAAGTTATTTTCCATTTAATTGAGCTAAGCGACCGTGAACCGAGCAAAATAAGAAGTGATTATAATCACTTATTTCGATCTGTCCAGTCAATCAACGGCATCTAAACCTTATAATGGGGACTAATTTAAATACACATTGTTTCAGGTGCTAATCAAATAGAGACTGATAACATTATAAGCAGAGATCTGCCAAGACTGAAGCCACTTATAATGACATAGGACGAAGATGTCTAAAGTGCTGAGCGCGCTCGGCGGCGCGTTGCCGGATGAGCGGCCCCTGCTGTCGCTACAGATTGTGGAGAGTGTGGCCAAGTGTCCCACTGGGTACTGGCCCGTCAGTAGGACCTATGACGAAGATGCTGATGCAGGACTACTGCGCCAGAATGGACTGTTCGGGAAAAAGCCCAGCCATTACATTTGCTTGTCGAAGTCTGAAGGTGAGTCGCTTTTGTTTATGCGCAATTTAGAATACCTACGAAGCTTAATTTTTTTTTAATCTGCATTCATGAAATGTGCCGTTAAACGAACCCCTGGGCGGTCCTCATAATATATTATTTTCGATAAAATCCAAGCCGACATGGGTAATAAAGTATCTGACAAAGATTTTATTATTGTCTTCACTTGGCTCGAGTCTCGACATAGAACGTTAATTGATAATAATGCTTTCTCCAAGATCTTAACAGCTTTTAAGCGGATGTTAAATGGCTGGAGTGATTATAAAGATTCTATGGTTATTTATGATGCCGCACGATGCCAGCAGACGAATCTTTGTTGAATTCCTTATATACCAGTTATAAAAGTGTGATGCGAACTTGATGCCCAAGAATCAATTTGCAATTTGAAATAATTTTACGAGGCACGCATGAGGAAAAACGCTAAATGGGCTCTTAAGCACTCAATAAATGCGTAATTTTCCTCAAAGATGTAGCTAATTAAGAAATCATTAAAACACCAGTAAACGTTCTAAAGGTCCGTTCAAGGTTCAACAGTAAACTTCGGAACACGACACCCTTAATCGGTAAATATTTCAACGCAGCGGGAAGTGGCGCATTGTCTTTGCAGTAGAGTTACACAAATACACAACACAGTAAATATGGCTGGCAAGATAAATGGGTCAATGCGATAACTGAATTATGAAAGACCTCTGTTGATAGAGCTGTTTATCTTTTGGAGGGCAAAGCCCTCAAAAGCGGATTTGTGGACCGCTAATTGAGTGCTTAGGATAACGTAATAACGGCATTGTTCTTTATACACTAGATAAATCTGAAATGTTATTGTATGCGTTACATGCCACAGTGTCGAATTCAACTAGAAGAACAATAATGTCCGATAACTGATAAATCAGCGTAAAAAATCAGACCTACCTAATCTAATTGCGGCAAGAACAGTAGCGGTCGTATCTTTCACTTTCATTAAACTTGATGCGAAGGTCGAATCTGTTGTTGGATTATTACTTAATGGTTGTAACGGGGCTGCGACGCCCGCGACCGATGAAGAGGTGACCGGCGACCATCCTCCAGACACTTAAATATGTTTACACCGTTTCTCGGTCGTCACCTCATTGTATCTTTGCTGGAAATGGATTTTTAACACGCCTCTATTGTATTTTGCGAAATGGTTTTCCACGTAACGTGGATCGCATGTCGCTTCAGTTATATTTCGGACATTAGGACGTTGACCTTAATCTCCCAAACGTAACTGTTTTCTTCACATTTCTCAACTTTGATAATCGATCCAATTTATGGCAACGGATCAGATTATCTTGAAATTCCAATCGATGACAGTATTTTATCGGAATTCAATGTCAACTCATGAATGAACCTCTTATTTGAACCTAGCTTGTTATGGACAAATACGTCGACAGGCATTTTCAATGCTAGGACGACGTAGTTTGACCATGTTTTGTCTTTAAGCATTGCAGAAAAATTCAAATTCAACAAATCTAACGTACCTACAACAAAATACACAATCTCTTCACAAATGCTTGACCTCTGCCGACTCGTTGAAGCAAACCTCATTTCGGGGAATACTATCACAGAGGTTGAGGTATTCGATAACCTTTTTATTTTCAGAGCACCTAATAGATTTTTTTAACAGGTCTCAAGTGCTTCCACTTCTCATAGTACGAGATCCGACCGCGTGATTTATACGTTCATATGTTTGATTAATAAAATATAATTTTTATCGATATTTATAACTAAACCAATGCAGATCAGCAAAGGTGGCCATCCAAATTTGGCCGCAATTAATTTTAATTAAAATGTAATTAATTATTTATTTTTGAACAATTACGTTCACTTGTAATTGTTAAAAAATATATTTCATTAGAAAGAAATATACCTGAGATACCGAGAAAGTTCAAGGTGCCATCCCTCACTTGGCCGCAACCTAATGTCAGCCAGGTGTAAACAGGTATAATTTCGTTAAATATATACGTTCATAATGTATTATCATGTTATACATACCAAATTGAAGATTAATTCTTTCCCTACATGATGAGATATAGGTGCCTATGCAAAAATGCCCGCAAATATATATAAATTTAGTAATAGAAAAAAATATTGAAAACACTAGTTTGGTAGATTAATTATTATGACATATTATTTTTACTGCTCAATTTTTGGAGTATTTTAAACTCCAAGCAAATACGCGAGCTACTAGTTGAGCACCTTATCTATGGACGCATGCGCAGTAGCATAAAAACGACAAGCAGCTGGGATGCTCTATCTTTATTCGACATGGGGTGTTTATCTTAAGTTTCTCTCGCTTTTATTTATCTTTAATCGTTGGCAGTCACTATTTGCGGGCATTTTTGCATAGGCACCTATATCTCATCATGTAGGGAAAGAATTAATCTTCAATTTGGTATGTATAACATGATAATACATTATGAACGTATATATTTAACGAAATTATACCTGTTTACACCTGGCTGACATTAGGTTGCGGCCAAGTGAGGGATGGCACCTTGAACTTTCTCGGTATCTCAGGTATATTTCTTTCTAATGAAATATATTTTTTAACAATTACAAGTGAACGTAATTGTTCAAAAATAAATAATTAATTACATTTTAATTAAAATTAATTGCGGCCAAATTTGGATGGCCACCTTTGCGGATCTGCATTGGTTTAGTTATAAATATCGATAAAAATTATATTTTATTAATCAAACATATGAACGTATAAATCACGCGGTCGGATCTTAGACTATCACGATTCTGTTTCATTTTAGTAATGCTGACAGTCCAGTAACTACACTAGGCACAGTTGTGCGTCGGCGCTCACTTTGTGGTACAGAAATCCGCCAGGACTCAGCGTAATGTCATGCAGGCCCTGATTAGATGATTGGTGTTAGCATATCTTTGTCGCTTCCCACGGTTCTTTTTATGGATCATGTTTCTTGCCTTTCTTGGCGCTGTGGATGTTATTTTTAGCACATTATATCCAAATAACCCAATTCTATACGAAACAATAGTTTATTAGATTGTTTCCAGATGTAGGTATACTTACAGTATTACCACCACTGGCAATGTTGAGGGTTCTGTCATAGGTATTTGTCCTCACTAAAAATTCTAATCTGCCACTTAACCTTTGTCATGTGATTTGTTCAATCACCTCTAAAGATATTATTATTAATTTACCATCATCCTACTAAGTGTTTGTTAAGTTTTGGTCATGATCTGTCATCTAATGACCGCGAGCTGTAGTTTTGTTTCTGGATCACTGATTACAAACATGTAAGCTACTTATCAGTACTAATATTATTGGAATTCTAAGCTCATGTACTAGGCGACTGGGATCACCCATGTCAACATTGCAGCGGAAGGGTTTCGTAGTTTCGATTTCATGAACGGACGCCAGCACATCAAATTACCACAAAAAGACAAGTTTTCTCAGTCGATTTTGAACTTAACCACTACCATTTTAAGGTTTAAAATAATTTGGATAATTAAACAGTTTTGTATACCTGATGTGCTAGCGACTGTACTTTCGACCAGCATGTCCAAGCCTTTTCTTAAAATTTAAAAGGTACCCTTAAGATACCCAAGATATTGTAGTAATTTCTAGGCATCGCTAAACCTTGTTATCTACAACATCATTTAACATTAAGGAGATAAAACATTTTTGTCTAAGATAGCGGTACATGAGTCATGATGACGTGCATTCACTAAGTCGCCGCCTGCGTTCCGGAACTATTATTTTCATATCGTGATATCATTTACGATTGCGTGAATCATTGTCAAATTAATAACGTCCACAAAACAATATAAGGCGACAGCCCACTTTCCAACAGCCAAAAAAAAAGTGCTCATGACTTCTCATCACAAATGCAGGTTAAATTATGTGAACTAAACTAATACATATTAAATAAATTTAAATGAAATAAATAAGAGAAATTCGGCGAAATTTTCGAAAGCTAAAGCATCTGTCGCACCTCACAGCTGGCGATTGGGGTGACAACGGGTTCCTGGGTCATATTCACGTTAAAAATGTAGGTAATTAGAATGCATGAGACCTTATATGGATTCTCTTTAGCATTAGTCGTCAATATCGTAAGCCGTTATACTTAGAGCAACGGCTAAGACTAAAAGAACGAATACGCTGCAAGCATATTTATTTAGTTGATGTTGACGTTGTTGACAAGAATACTAATACATTGTAACCAACTTTGATACTCTATGAACTGTATATTGTTAGTAATCTAAAAGAAATTTTAAGAAATTTATAAAAAACTAAAACTCGGCTACGAAAAAAAAGCACTGCGAAGCATGAAACAATAACATTTTCCTTTCTAATAGACAATTCTAAATTAAATACATGATCAGCATCTTGCTGCCCTTTTCCAATATATTTGGGGTTTGCGCAGCCTGTCCTTTTTTTCAATTCATCCCTATTAATCATCTCATCATTCAATCTCTTTTCCCTCGTATCTGACTTCACACAATCCATCCATCTTTTCTTTGGTCTCCCTATACCCCTCCATGCCTCAACATTCATATTCATAACTCTTTTAGTTACATGCGTCTCAATACAAAATATTTTTTCATACTCAGGTAAAAAACTAAAAACTCAGTTGCTGGGTAATTTAGCCAGTGAAATTACTGGGTCAATAAGACCAGTCTATTGGATAATGGATAAATATAATATCTAATAACTAAATTTCTCCTTCATTCAGGAGTGCCTGGCTACGTAATGGACGGCGTGGTAATAGTAGGTGAGCGGGAGGCCGCTCCTGCAGGCTACAGCGTGGCAGGGCGCGCGGGCAAGCGGCGGCTGTGCACGCGAGTGTCGCGCCCCGCCGCTGCGCGCGCGCACCCGCCCGTCACCGACGTCATCGTCTGCTCCAAGATGAGGCAGGCGCCGCAGGGGTTCATACTGGCTGGGTAAGTTTAGGAACATATTCTACTGAGCATACGCAACTTGTTCTTTAATTCATATTGCTATGTTTTTGTGCATAAAAAATTAAACATAACATACCATCACGCCTGTATTCCCCGAAGGGTTAGGCAGAGGTGTACTTAATGAACACCTACAGTTCGCCGGTATATTTAGGTCCCATGTAATAGGGGGCGAGCCTATGTCCACTCACCGGACACAAATCCAGACTCCGAGCTGCTACTGAGAATTTCATAGAAAAATCCAATAACACTGCTCGACTTGGAGATCGAACCCAAGACCTCTAGCGTAGCAGTCGCGATTGGGACCACTAGACTACCGAGGCAGTCTAAAGATTATTTTTTTTAAGAAAATTAAAATTAATTGAAGCATGGTCTCTATTGTACAATAGTTTGATCAGATTACCAAATTCTGCGAAGTGGATGGCTCGATTACATATAGATGCTGCCGCCTCAAGTAAATGTGGTCAGATTGGAAGTTTAAGAAAGTGAAGCAGATGTCTTTGTTGATTTGCCAATGTTTTTTTTTCAGCGAGATAAACGGCAAGATGGTGTGCTACAAGGTGAGCGGCGGCAGCGCGGACACGTCGCCGACGCACAACGAGTATGAGAACGTACTCACAAACATCACACCCGAAGCCAACAGGAGGTAAGCACAACACCTTTGGAAACATACTAAATATCATTAACCCGCATTTTCAATAAATACTCGTCGATAATAAAAAAAAAACATTGTGTTAAATTTGTGGCAACGTTACACGAGCCTCAAACAGCTGGTCTTCAATATAATGTTGTCTTAATCTCAACATAATGTTGCGACATTAAAAAAACATAATATCAGCTGTTTTCAGATAGGAAATACCTACACGTATTCTGAATCGTTAAAAGTCACATAATATAAGTCAATAATGTTATTCAAATATGTCATACAAAATTCCATAGCGATTTTCTGTCAAAGTATTGATTGAATTTTTTTGGTGTTCCGAACATATTATTTTCTAATATACTAATCCCGCTCGTTCTGAAAGGAGGCCCGTGCCCAGAAATGGAACAATAATATTGATGACTTTAATGATATTGGACTAGCGAATTTTGTTAAGAGGGTACTCTATTGAGCCTTTCTCCATGCAAACGTATTCTGCTGCTTTCTTCGTAGATAATGGCTCTGGAGCAATGATATTTTTCCAACAAATCTAGATCTAATCCCGTTTCTTCAAATACCTATTTTTTTAATTCCTTAGGACTAGAGTACCCTCTTAAGTGTAGGCGCTCGCATACATGCCAGGTTATTCTAGGAAACGTATGTGTCCTTTGTGAACCGTTCACTCAATAGGTTCTAAACCTAACAATAATAGTCGAGAACAAAGGAACAAATCTTTCATTGAACAAGATAAATTAGCTCGCCACTTGTTTATATCCTCATGTCACGTTATAAACGCGCGCTCCGATTAATTGAGAGCAACCTGACTCAAACTCAATGCTGTGTAGTACATTGTGAATCAAGCGGGCCCATTCATTAATCTACAGCGTCATGAAATAATAGCTATAGCGCCTTACATACGTTCGGGTGGACAGGAAATTGCTTATTCTTGTGTAGTTTTGTTTGCTTTGAGTGACCCGTTTGGTCATTCTGCAGAGCGAAGGCCTCGCCGAAAAAGCCTGAAATTGGAGAGCCCTTTCACTCTGATTTCAGGCCTAATCTCTCAAACAGGACACAACTTCGTCCCGCCATCTCCGTCTGACCCTCCCACGTCGTTAAACGCCCAAATAAGGCATAGATTAAGATTAAGTAAGATTTTTTTCTGTAATTTAGGTGCATTTATAAACACAATCCAGATATTCCGGTATCGAACCCGAACCCACAGGCCACCACCCGGCCTAGGAAGCCGATCATACAGTCACTACGTCAAACATGTCGTGAACAATTATAATGAATCCGTGTGAATGTTGTTTGTTTAAAATGACAATACCATTGTGTAGAGGTAACATGCTCATTCAAGGTCATTGTTAAAAACGATACAACTTAACTCTTTTACTGCATAAGGATGGTACGGTTCAGTTATTAACTAGCATAAAGAAAAAGATTAACTAGCATAATGGCATTTTCTGTTCATTTTTGCACTCTGAAGAAGAACTGCTTCAAATTTTAGTCATTTGCTTTAGTTGTTTTCAGTAATCTGCGTAATGAAGTTTATCAAACAGACTATTTTACTCAGCGACAAATAAATAATGATGCACATTTGTTGCAGATTACGAGTACCGGAGCGTCCGCCGAAGCTGTCGCCCCTCGTCTCGGAGCTGAACAACTTGAACCTCAAACAGTCGCCGACCACGTACCCGAACATTGAAGAGTTCACCACAGAGCATGACTACGAGGCCTTAAGTCCTTCGTATAACATAAAGCCGAGCCGGCCTGCGCCGCGGCCGCCGTCGGCCAAGTCTCCGGTGCCGGCCGGGCCCACCTCCCCTGCAGCGCCCTCCCGAAAGAAGGGCCCTGCGCCGCTGCCTAGGATCATCAACTATCAGACGTTAGGAGGATATAACGGGATGGAGGGCGTGCCATTTGTTCTCAACCCAAAGTTGAGAGGACTGCCTAGTGATCATTTGGTGAGTGGCATTGTTTTTAACACTATTTGTAGGGTTAGTGACGTCACCGGCATCAATAAATCAATTCCTATTTTTCCAGACGCAACTACCGGTTATCAAAAAGCGCACGCGCTTTGATCTTGACCGCGACTACACCTACAACTTCGCCGTGGAACGGCAAACGTGAGACGAAAGGAAACAAACCCTATTGCCATATCCATAAGGTATAATATAATTGTTCTATGTAGAGACTAACGAAACGACCTTGCGTTTAGCAATCGATTTAAATAGACACATTTATCGAATATTATAATGGTTGTACATTTTTCTGTCAAGTCTAAAAATGTTAAAACTGAAGTAAAACGCGAATTTTCTAGAAACTACTGCTCAACTTTTGGTAGATATTTCCGCAAATAGTTGAAAAAGTATCGAGATCAGCCTTCTTAAATAGACATTTCCGATTGTTACTTACGAATAATAACCCTTAATTCACTTAAAAAATGTATGCATGACCGTCTGAAAACTCTTTGAAATAATTTTACCAAATTTCTTTTTTTTTTAGTTTCTTTTAGCAATTATGAAACTTGAGATCTGTACGAATACCAAATTTATCAGATATTTATTTTGATAGTGTCCCTATATATATTTATCAACAATTTATAAGTGCAACTATTGCAACCACAGTATTTGATGACTGTAGGATGAGTTATTAACCCTACTCTTGTAAAATATATAATATATACATTTACGTTGACGAAAAAAAAAAAATATATTCCCAGTTCATGAACATTTTGCTAAGACTGATACCTGCTACCACAGAGGTGTTGCAAGCAAAAATAATATTATTTCATATAGTGCAAATGAGATATTGAACCCATTTTTGCCCAAGGTAACCGGTCCTCGTGGAATTATATGAGGGAGGCCATTATTCATGGTTGATAAGATGATGACATAATTATAGCTCGAAGTTGCCAGCCTTTAAAATTAACACTTCTATGGTAGTACCCTGTAAGTTTCTGATCTTATATCATATTTTATTGTCATACGATTAGAAATTGGTTGTGTTGAGAATTTCATGAATTTACTTATTGAGTTGGCTCAACAGAAGTACTGAATTATAACTTAACATAATTTTACTATAGAAAACTGTTTATATACTTCTCTTTTTTAAGATATTGTAAAGATTTCAGCTTTGAATCAAGTGACTATGGATATCAATAAAAAAAAAACAACGTAAATATATTGTAATATTTAACATGCCAGCAATTATCTTACCACAATGGCATATCTTGCCAATGTTTTGGCAGTTTATAAAGTAAAATCATAAGCCTTTGTATCCATTGTCTCTCGTTTCTTAGCTATAGTGTGGCGACCCTGAGGCCTTGATCGCGTGCCGGTGCGTAGTTATAGGTATACCGAGTTCTAGCGCGGAACATTTCCGTGTTTTTTAATTTTACCGAGATTATATTGTAACGAATTGGAAGATGAGTCTAAGTAAAGCGTTAACAATTTTATTATACCTCAAAGATGCAACAACTTGTTCTGTGCTAGAGTTCGCGTTGATTGTCTATGTGGATGCGAAAGATATGAAATCTCCAAATTTATGTTTTATGAACGAGATTTTTTAATGTTTATGTAGTAACAAAACAAGCCTAGGATGACTAAGTTAGTGGAAACAATAGGTAGCCACTAACTTGGTACAAGTGGTGACTAAATATTATGCTATATTATTAGATTCGATATGTATGAATGACTGACAAAAGCAACTAAGCATGAATAACCGTATTTAATGGGATTATGATTTTGTAATTGTGGGTTATTTAAGTGCTAATGAATGGTAACTATTTTACATTTTATAGTCTCGACTATGTGCCAATACCAGTACAAAGTAAAGGTCTGGTTACCGGGCGCCTCGCCAGCCAACTTGACTAGTCAAAGTAATCGAATTTGTATTACTTGCACCAATTAACGACTGACATGATTTTACCATGTATACTTACTTCCTTGGACCGTATACCTATATTATATTAAAGTTTTTTGTCCAAATAAACCAATCTGGGAAGTAATATAGTAAAAATTTAAACCTTATATACAATCACTTCTATAATTTGCTAATGGTACATCCATTAGCAATTCATAGGTCGATATGCCTTGTCGTCTATGGTTAATTTATTGCAGATAAGGTTCAAATATTGTCTATATCTAGTCTATTGTGGGAGAAAGATATTCGTATACCAGTTGGATAGAGGCATACCTCACACACGATGGATCTTACACTTCGATATACCTGGGGCCCATCACAAGGTGTTATAGCGATCGCTTATAGAGCGAATAGCGCCATCCCTTTCCTACACCCTTATCATGATCGCCAGAACACGTGATGGTAATGGCATCTGTGGTCTGTTTTACCCCGCGTTTCCACTGACGACAAAACATGTTGCAAACATGTATATAACTCGCACAGAGTGAGCGGCATAGGTTTGCAACATGTTTTGTCGTCAGTGGGAACGCGGGTTTACACCGTGTCAAATATGTATGTCAACTTAGATTTATTGTTTTTGACAATGATCTTAAACATGAATAATTATAAAAAAGTTGTGAATGATTTTTTGTGTAAAATAGTCAAGAATTTATTGTTTATGATTAGGCGCATGTCATGTTGACCTCCCCATTTGTTAATACAGGAGAATAACATTATTGTGAATCGGATATATTTTTACTTATAACAAATACTCATATTTTTTTGCCTTGTTACAAAAGGGAAACATACCTTTTGGTAAGTCAATCAGAACAAGGCGTTATTTAAAAAAAAAAACCAACACGAATTGTGTATATCAAGTGGTAAATATAAGAGCTATATATCGCGTCACGACATATATCTGAATTCTGATTATTATGGTCACCCTACACGTGAGTTATGAGTGTTTAGTAAGTGTGCGTTGTGATGACTTACGGTCCAGTTAGCACTATTGTTTGTCAATTCCTTGTACATATCTTAGCGTATTGTGTTAGCACGACTGTTATTTATTAACTCTTAAACTAGCTTTATTTGCTTTATTATACAATTATTTTAACTGAATTCTTTTAATTAGCCTGTAAAGAGATTCTGTAATGCAATTTTAAAGTTAATTAGTCCTGTTTCTATGTAGGTAGTTGTATTTGTTATACATTGGAGATGACGGAATAGTATTGTTTTTGTCTCAAATCCTATTTGTTTTACTCAAATATTTATTAGTGATATTGTAAATAATTTATATATGATAAAATGCAATTAGAATATTAGTATGCTTTTATACACATTAGAAATGTATTACATCTGATAATTTGTTTAGAATGACTATGAGGGAATAAAATTTAAATTATTGACTGATTATATTGTGCTATTATTTATTTAATTTACGAGTATTATAAAAATTGTATGGAATCATGACATTCCATCTTCCACACGAGATTTTGTCACCGAACATAAACTGATATTGCTTTGTTGTTTTAAAATCAAAGTTGAAATTGTAATAACAAAAATATCTTTATTACAAAATATGGTTTCACAAAGATTACTTCAATTTATTTTCACTTAAAATCACAACAAAATCATGCTTAAAATAAAGCCTTCGTAAATGTCGAACTACACTAAAACTAAACCTTCTTGTTAAAAGTAAATAATAACATACAATCATAATAACTATGTTTTTTGAATTTAGAATTATCGACTAATCAATCACTTTCATGTAAAAAAAAATACAAATAAATTCTGAAATTAGCCGATTATTTTCTGTTGTTCGGCATTTACGAATGAAGCCATTTTTCTATTACCGTTCACGCGATGCGACACACGACTGATAATATACAAAAATATGCAAGTGTACACGAATAAGAACAATTTCAACTAACGCCCGACAATGGGCACAAACATAGTATTTTCGAACAAGAACTAAAGTTGTGGCTGCTTTTACGCATTTACACCCGAAAATTGTCTATTTAGCGACATTGAGCGATGGTTCAATACAGTTCCAAGGTCACAGCCAATTAATAAATTCTATTAGTATCCTCAGAATTAGAACCTAAGTACATCTCTAAATTTGAGTCTTCCAGTTGGTATAATCCAAACACTGGTGGTCACTAGAATATAAATCATATTGCACGTGAACTATAAATAATAATCTTATAATGTTTAAACAATAAAAATACATTTGCCTTACATAATCGAATACCGTAACGACTTTGTTTTCAGAAAATTAATTGCTTGGATGAAAATACTATAATGTTTCACCATTGCCGCCGTCAACTTACTACAACTGTTTACATTTATACAATTTTATACAACAGTATTTTACTATCAAGAAGAATTTTATATATGCGACTACGCATTGGTAAGCGCAACATTGACTCGAAATTAAATTCCACATTACTGTCTTTAACGAAAGTAACAGGAACGACGTTGTATAATCCTAATGTTACGGGCCCCCTCGAGTTATTGCTAAACAATTACATCACAAGCCTAAACATTAGCGAAATATTTTTGTCAAGCAAGAAAGCGTCGAGCTCCTTGCTCATGTCTTTTACCTTCATTACCTTCATACTACACCAAACCGTGCGAATGCTTAGAGCAAAGGCCACACATTGGTCACCAAACATTAAATGATTAAATGGAAGGCAGTATCTTAGGAGCTGAGAACATGACATGTGTGTGGCAGCGTTTGGTAGTCGTCGCCGAATGTCATTGAGGCGCCGGCTTCATCTGCTTCTGCTGCTCCAACAGGCGCTCCAGGGGCGACGGGCCGGGCCCCGACCATAGTGACTGGTGAACACAACGTACCATGACAATTTCAGTAAGGAACAACGACATTATTTTGAATTTGATTCAATCTTTGGACCTATCCAAAGAGGTTAAGATTCATTAAGGTTTTATGTTTCACTTTGAGAACTAAGTAAATAATAGAATAGAGGATGTATACTCGATCATGAAATTGCTTTACTAACCCTAGTGTGAATATCGTTTGCATATCGCAAATCAACAAGGTCTATTTTTGCTTACAAGACCAAGTGGCAGATAACGATGTCATCAATGCTTGACGTTAGTGCGAAACATAGATGTCTTAGTGACATTGAATTTGGATGGAAGTTTTTGACAAAAGTGGTAAAGCAATTTTATGGTCGACTATATTTAGTATGAGTTAGTTTTTAGAGTATAAGCTCACGGGTGGGTGTCGGTGCGCAGGCGCAGGCCAGCCACTGGATTCGGGCGCCGCGCTGAACAGCGAGTAGGTGCTGCCACCGGCGCCACCACCCTCACCGCTCTGAGGACATCATTATCACCATTACGTTTCAAATATTAATTTGTAAGATAAATAGAAATACGGCAATAAAAACGACTCACCCCAACTTGGTCCATACTCTTCATACTACCGATATCATTATTGAGTGGTTCATTGAAACCCATATTCAGATTTCTCTGTTGCATGTCCAGCGCGTTGTTACCGAAGCTGAGCGTGTTCATGTCCATGAGATCCTTGTTACCTTGATAGTTGAGGGGTTTGTCCACCATCTTCATTTGTAACGGTTGGTAGCCCAGCTTGTTGTTGAACTGAGGGTACATTGACGAGTCGTAGCCGACCGTCGGCGCGTAAGAGAAACTATTCAGGGAAGAGTTGAAGTTAGGTGACGTCACGAGGTTCTGTAGTGTCTGCAACTGCGGCTGCCCGATAGCAGACTGCAGGAACCCCGGCTGAGTGAAACTGTCCGGTGGTTTATTCTGCGGAATATTACTTTGCAGTTGACTATAAGACAAATTCTGGTAAGGATTAGGTATATTCGTGTTTAAATGCTGCGAATAGAAGTTAGGTTGCAGCGGTTGTTGGAAGTTTGCGTTGAAGTTGTTTGGTTGTTCTGGTTTCCACCACATGGGTTGTTGGTAACCATCTGTGGGCGGCTGCGGCTGTGTGCTCCAACTACGAGGCTGTTGATTGTTGAACAACGAATTAGGCTTGAAGTTATCGTCCCTAAACTTGTTATCGTTGAATTGATTCTCTTGCGCGTTCTGCCAGTACCGGTATTGGTTGGCGAAGCGCGGCGGCAGGTCGTTCAAGAAGTTCTTCTTATCACCGGACATTTGATAGTTATGGTTGAACTTCTGTCCGTCTTGGAACAGTTCTTGACGGGAGTTTTGTTTCTGTAAGGCGGCGGTTCTCACGTCAATCTCCTTAGGGTTCACGACAGGTAATCTAATGCCCTGATTGTTGACATTCTGGGGCGGATAGCTAGGGTTGTAGCTCAGCCCAGTATTTTGTATCCCATAGTTCTTCTGGAAGTTCATCCTTGGCGCGTCAGGGTACGGGTTCTGAATGGGGTTCCAGTTAGGAGACGGGGGATGGTCTTGTCTCTTCGGCTGGTAATTCTGTGAGTTCTGGCTAGATTGGCTGGGTTTCATGTCTTTCTTCTCTTCCTTTTCTATCTTTTTGGGTGGATCTGGCTCGGTGTTGAGGACCAGGTGAGGGTAGCCGGCGGACTTGTCCTTGAGGGAGAGGATCCCACCAGTCTTCCTGCCCAGCGGGAGGTTGGCTAGAGACTTTATAGCTTTAGGCTGTATCACTTTGGGTTTCTCCTCTTTGGATTCCGTGCTGTCTGCTGTGGAATCGGGCGTTGGAGGTGGTGTCACGAATTTCACCTGTAAAACGTTCCAGAATATATTTAACTCCAAGATGAAGGTGTTTTATGATTTTAATTTATTTCTGCAAATAGGTCAGAAGACAGTTCAAATCAATGTTTTGGATTTTGAAGTACTAGATGGCGCCGATATAACCTGACGGCTTCTGAGAAGAAATACCGAAACCAACTTGTGAATCTTGGTCTCTTTTAAAGTCCAGGCAATCAGACAATACTATATTTAGTATCGAACATATTGTAAGTAATACAACATAGAACCATTTCTGAAATAGGCACAGTAGCTTTGAGTCGACCTATCTCGACTCGCAATAAGCATGCATAATTCAATGAAATCACTTATTTTTCGGTTATATGGTGTTCTATAATATTTACCTGTTTGTTGGTCTCCTCCTGTTTCCTCATGATCGCCGCCATGGCGATGTTTACGCGTGGTTTGCGCACCTCCTTCTTATCTTCACTCTTGCTGTCTTCACACAAATCGACCTCCTAAACATACAGTTATGTTGAAATAAAAATACTTTTTACGGATTTTAATCGCGTTATATTGATATTATTTACAGTTAGTTCGAAATAAGTAAGCCGATCGGAAGTTGTCTGCAAGTGGTTTAGAAGTGGTAAATTTTAATAGAAAGAGTCGGTGTAAACATAATTAGAGTCGTATATGTTTCACATTTCTAATGATTTTGTTTACTAATTATGATATTTATGTATTAAAACACTTAATTAAACGATTTTATCACCGCGGTAGTTCGGAACGGCTAATTTCTGATCGGCTTACTTATTTCGAACAAACTGTAATTCCCGAAGTCTCGGATCCTTTACAACATCCGAGGTCACGGGTGGACAGTTACAGTTGGTATAATAGCATAATCAGCCTATAATGTTCCCACTGCTGTTACACAGGCCTCGGTGATAGAGAGTGGGCCGTTATCCACCACGCGGGCCCAGTGCGGATTGAAAGATGTTATGTCTTCGAGTTTTTGGTTTTAGGACATGCCGGTTTCTTCAAGATGTTTTCCTTCACCGTTTTTGGGAGCAATGATGACGAAATAATCTACGACCTACAATTCGTTCGTCAGGGCTATTAGCACTGGGCCACCACTGTTTATGTTATAATAGCAATAACTATTTTGCTAAAACGATTAACGTTACGATTTCTGTCGAGCCTTCCATCTTTACCAACTAATGGAATCACATCTGTTTTTATTCGTAAAATTGTTATGTTGAAAGAAAGGTACGTATAACACCGCGTTCCTACTGACGACAAAACATGTTGCAAACATCCATCTAACTCTCAAAGAGTGAGTGGTATAGGTAGCTGTTTGAAACATGTTTTGTCGTCAGTGGAAACGCGGGGTAAAATGATCATAATACGTAGGAGTACCTGGTCATCCTGTGTGGCGAGTGCTCGCTCCTCCCGCGCCCTCTCCAGAGACCCCTGCGGCTTCAGAATACCAACACGTTTTTCACGAACTGATGGCACATAACAGAACATAATATTTAGTTTACTTCTTATTAATTCTTTGTATTTTTATTAAACAGTAATATTAACGATTTAGCAGTGACTAGTTTTGCGTTCAACTGAGTTCATGTAGGTATGAATTTGCCAAAATGGGTGTTCAAAATGTTTCACTAATTAAAGCATTGTATTAACAAACACTAATTAAATTTAATAATTGCTGTAAACAGTTTCTGCTTTCTCTTAATGTATGTTTGATTAATTTATGTTTTAGAAAGGAACTGCCTCAATAGTCTTGTTGTCCTAAGCGCGTCTGCTACGCTAGAGGTTTTGGGTTTAAATCCCAGGTCAGGTCCCAATTATGTTTTTCTATGAAATTATCAAGAGTAGAGTTTAGATTTGTGTCAAGTCAATGACAATTCATATTACATAGGACATAAACATACCGGTGAATTGTGTATCTGTAGCTTCAGGGAATGGCATGATAGTATGTTATATTTTTTTGTGAAAACCTATTATTGGCTTTCTGATACCTAGACTTACTTTTAGTTTTGATATCTTCTGTTGGTTGTCCTTTTAATAAAAAAAATATGTGTTATTTTAGTGAAGGCAAAACTCGATTGAGAGCAGGATTCGAACCTGCGTCTTTTGGATAAATACACCAGACACTATGAGCATTAAGCCACCGCGAGCCCCTCCCGCCGGTCGGTCGCCCGGTCGAAATTTGCCTTCATATTTCTTATGCCAATCTACGTCTTTGGGGTGACGCGATGGCTTAGTAGTCATGGCGTCTGGTTTATCTAACCAGAAGACGCAGGTTCGAATCCTGCCCACAGTCGAAATTTTCTTTAACTAAAATAACTTTATAATCTTACCATGGAAAATGAATGAAAAATACAAAAATATACAGAAAAATTAATGTGTTTACAAAGGAATGACTTATGGAGACATTATGATTGTAATAAACATAATATTAGTTGACCTTTCTCCCGGAAGTCAGCCTCGGAGATGACGATGGGCGGCGGCGGATGTGTGGGCTCGTCGTCGCTGTCGTCCTCGGGCTCGGGCGCGGTGCCCAGGCCGGCCTGGCTCTGGCCGGCCTGTCCCGCCGCTACCCGTAGCTCCGCCAGGGCGAGGCTCAACTGCTCTCCTCCCACCGACGACGCCGTGAACGTCACCTTGCCGTCTTCCTCGCTAAATTAAAAAGAATATCCTCGATAGATACAAGTGTTACGTGAAGTGAAGTCAACTCTTGATCGGAACAAACGTGTAGATCAAGCAAATACTGAGAGTTGTTTTGTTTTCGCCCCAACGTATGACGGTAGCAACAAACACAACAGTTAATTATGTGAGTAACTATATATAACATGATTTTAGTATATATGTATTACTGTTCAAGTAACACATTGCTTCTTAAAATTAACAGCCGCAATGTACTCCAGAGCCCAAAGTAAATAATAATAATAATTTATTTATTTCTCACCACAGTATTTCATTCATACAGATTTCTGAATTCGATATATTGTGAGAGACTGATGACTAAACTAGGCGAAAGCCTGTATTTCAGGTCACCAGGAGGCCACACCGTGATAAAATTAAAACGATGTTACCAATTCAAATAACTAAATTGCATTGAGGAGTGCAAGAAATAACTATTTTGACAAATATACATAATTATGTCGGTTGTACAGTAATTTGTGTGCGTGTGTGACTGTTTCTATGTTTTTTTATGTGTGAACGAATCAGTAACATAACTTGAAGCGGCGGTAGCCGGTGGCTAGGGCGTCAGACTTGCGAGAACCCACTCGTAACACAAGCATTTAGCTTAGCACGAGGGGTTGACAAGAATACGAGTAATGTGTGACCCATATTGCTAGTTAAAAACTTACGTGTATGAGAGATGTTCAGGCCTCAGCTGTGCCAGCTTCTTCCCGAGCTGCAGCAGGCGATGCGCGCGCACTCGCTGCTCCAGCTCCGGCTCCCCGCTCAGGCACGTCACTGACACTTCCGCCGGGGGCCTGGCCACGTACCAAATATCCCGTTGAAAACTACCACGCTAGAGGTCATGGCTTCAATCCCCAGGTCGAGCAAAGTGGTTTGATCCCCAGCTCGGAGTCTAGATTTGTCCCCGGTCAATGGCAATCGGCTCGCCCCATAATAACATGGTATAGATAGGTCCCATGTAATAACATGGGGCCTAATCATACTGGCGATATGTGTAGTACAACTTTGCCTAAACCTTCGGGGAATACAGGCGTGATGGTACATTCAGCAATGAAAGTTGCTGAACACGATAAAATCTTCAAAACGCTCAAACATATTTATTATTCAAAACTTACTGACCCGAGATGTTGTAAGTAGTACGTGTTTCTACATACAGACCATCATTTTTTTCCTAAATGAATCTATTGAAAAGTATTGGTGCTGTGGTGTTTTCAAAACTTGGCAGTGTTCAGCAACTTTCGTTGAAAAGTACCAAGCCATTGCCAAGCAAGCATTTTTCCCAGGTTGCAGATGCGTTGCCGAGCCTATTTAAGGAAGAGGAAGGGGAATGCAAAAGGAATTGGAATGACGAATGAGGGATGAATTGGGCCTCGAGCAGTCCATACTCACGGTACAAAACGCAACAGTATGCATACTACTACTATTATTTCGTGATTAGGACCTGGTTGGAAACCAGCGTCAGGCAAATTTGTCTGGCATATCCTGAACCAGATCCCTTTCGGCGCAAATTTGGACATAGTACTAATTTATTTTAATTTTTTTATATTATGAATGTACTTGACTTTACTGCGCTGAATAAACTCTTTCTTTCTTTGTATTGCACGTATTACTGCACTACACATACATACAATATACTCACTCAGTACTGTCTTCAGTATCCTCATCCAGGTCGGGCACTCGTCCCCCGTACGTATCCCAGGCGGCGTGGTTGGGGAACCGGAGCCCTTTCATAGCATTCTCTAGCGGCAGGAACCCTGCTAACTCCTCGTCTTCAGGTAACGGTACACTGTCATCTATGAAGTGCACATAAGATTTCAGCTATAGGACCGATTTCATGGATATGCCCGAGTCGCATGGCCATGACGGTCAATATCAATTCATACAGTTTATTCGAATTATGCCCAGTTAATGGAAAAAGGCTCGCCCCCTATTACATGGGACTTCAACATACCGGCGAATGTGGGTGTACATCAGCACATCTCTGCCTAACCCTTCGGGGAATACAGGCGTGATGATATGTATGTTATATGTTTCGCATCTGTGATTATTTTCTTTATTAATTTAGATTTTTATGTATAAAGACACTTAATTAAGCGATTTTACCTGTGCGGCATTTCGGAACTTCAGACAAGCGCAGTTATTTCGAATAAACTGTACCATGTATGATAATTCAATAAAAAATATTATTCATTGCAAATAATATAATAGGCATGATGACAGTAAGCAAGAATTACTAAAATAATATGTTCATATACTGAAATATAATTAATATGTTTAGAAAAGAATATTTATTTTTATTTATAAGACGGGATTATTAATTTATTTGATAAAATAAAACTACAAAATACACAAGTCCGCCATGTTCAGTTGAACACCAATCAGATTCAATTACGTCACATCTATGTTGAACTGTCGCTGTCACGTAAATTTCGTACGAATTTCGACGATCTCCGCGCTTAAAATTGTTCATTATGTATTTCCTAATTGTATATTACTTAGCTTTTGTCCTACAACTTGTGTAAGAACTTATTAAGTAATGGAACAAGGGTTTACCAAGGCAAACAGCTCTAATTTGCCCAGAATTGATTTGTTAATGCTGGGACAGTTCCCGGTATTAAACAAAGAGTTCTGTTCAGCAGAATTTAGAAATGTTAAAACTACAATGTAAGTATTATTTATTATTATTTGTATTATCCTACTATAATTAAAAAAATAAAATCATTTTTAAAAAGCACAGCTTCGTATGTTTAGTTTTAATAATGTTTTGATTTTATAAAATATGCTTTCCTATCGATTTCTTTGTTTTAGATCCTCCAGGCCATCTTATGGGGACGACGCGATTAGCTACGTTCAGTTAAAACGCGATGGAAATCTATGTACTTATAGTTAAATCAAAAATCTGCCCAGAACACAAGGTCCACGCGAAGTTATATGCAGTGACGTTAATAGTTGACGAAGTAAAGGAAGAAGTTATATCGGTAGCATGCCATGACTGCGTTGCCTCACAAGGAGGCTGCAAACATGCCATTGCATTTCTCATGTGGATCCATCGTAGGAGTGAAGAACCGATTATTCAAGTAGGTAATTTACGATCCATTCGGCGAGGCTCAGGCTCAGTCAGTGTCTCGCCTCGTAAGTTACTTGAATAATTGATTAAAAATTTAATGTAATAAAGAAAATCTATCGGGTAAAATCTCTCGAGCTATCTATGAACTTTATTTTAGTAAATAAAACATGATGTCAAATCATTTTCGGTTTTATTATTTTAAGAATAAAATCGAAAATGGAAGATAAAATTACAAAAAAAGAGGTATCTTTGTGAATTTATTCTATCGAGCCAACTTTATCAAATCCTGTTTCCCTTGTATGTGTTCCCTAGAATATTTACTCAACAATATAAATTTATTTTTCTCAGATTTTAATTTTACTATTTACTACTTAAAAAAAAACATTTTTATGTGGGCTTTGCAGTACCACCCGGCCTTAATCTCCTATTGTATACGATGTCAAAACATAGAAGTGACGTCATAAGCAGACGCCATGACACCAGGGACCGTTTTCGCGCTAATTTAAAAACATTGAATTAAAATCGCATTTTTGTATCAAAAACCTTATTTAATTGCAGAAAAAAATTATTTTTCGGAAATAGTATATACATAAGAATATTTTAGATCAGTTTTTGAAAATCAGTCATCATGCCTATTACATTATTTTTTATTTTATTAAAAGGATAGTTTTTTGAAAGATTTGCAATTTCCTATTACGTTTAGAATTTGCGTTTCCATACCTATTCCTTACCTTTTATATTATACCTGGCAGCTAATGCTTAAGTGGATAGCACGAGTCGTGAACACAAATGTCATTTTTCAATAGAAGATAGGTAGCCTAATGGCTAGGGCGTCGGAATGGCTCACTCAGCCATTGCACTACCGACGTGAACCCACTCGTAATACAAGCATATTTAGGTTAGCACGAGGGGTAACTATACTTTGTTTTTTGACAGATGCCTTAGACTGCCTTAGAGGCGTAGCTGTTTCCAGATTACGTAAACAGTTAACTTTGAAATGCGTAACAAAATAAATGTATTATCTACCTTAAGTTATTCAATTATCTTAATATGATTCCTTGGAGACATTATAATACCATAAATGTAACGAATTTTCAAAAAAAAAATATTATTGTTAAGCGTATTAAATTTAGTTACATTCTACCAACATTCTCCCGTGTCTAGTGATGCAATCGAATGTATTCGCTACAATCATTTTGAAACAATGACATTAAATCAGTATCGGAAAATGGCATCCACTCTAATATCAATAAAATATAAATTAAACAATCTTTTTGAAAAGAAATGGATGGAAAATGAATATTATACAAAAATTAATACAATCAGATGAATCTGTATACATATTTATTTATTATTGGTCGTCGTTGCACCCATTTTCGATTCGATAACCTAACAATCGATAATCACTACTAGACAGTAATCAAAGTGTCAATAATCGGGGTCGATAATCGCATTGTTACGTTCCTGCAATCACTAGTTCCATCTGTCAGAAAAACGGTTCTTTTATTGGACAAAGTATAGAATATTAGTAATGTGCGACCTAAATTGCTACAAAGTTATTTTTAATTCGAGTCGTGCCAGTGTCACAAGTAATACGTACAGGTGTGTGTGAGCAGCGCGGCGGCGGGCGCCAGCATGTTGAGCGTGTGGGCGACGGCGGGCCACAGCGCGGCCAGGCCGGCCCAGGCCCCCGCCGGCCCAGGCCTGGCCGGCCGCCGCCCGCGGCTGGCACCACGCCCACTGCAGCCACACCTTCACTGCAATACACACCACACAACCGCTCTCTCTCAACTCACTGGATAACAGCCGATGCCAATTACAAAATCACTCAGTAGATTTATTCAGTAGAATTCGACTGCAGGTAGGATTTAAACCTGCGTCTTCTGGTTA